>VYZP01051413.1:0-38087 GCA_013400635.1 Hypocryptadius cinnamomeus | reverse complement strand
CTACTGGGCCCTGGTGAGGCCTCATCTGGAGTGCTGTGTCCAGTTCTCGGCTCCTCAAGACAAGAGAGAAATGGAGCTTCTGGAGAGTGTCCAGCAAAAGGGCACAAAGATGATGAAGGGTCTGGAGCATCTCTCTTAATGAGGAGAGACTGAGAGAGCTGGGCCTGTTTAGTCTAGAGAAGACTGAGAGGGATCTCATCAACGCATATAAATATCTCAAAGGTGAGTGCCAAGAAGATGGTGCCAGACTTTTCAGAGGTGCCCAGATACTGGACAAGAAGCAATGGCAATAAATTAAAACACAAGAAGTTTCACTTAACGTGAGGAAGAATTTCTTTACATTGAGAGCATTGGAATGGGCTTTGTGGAGTGTCCCTCTCTGAAGACCATCAAAACCCACCTGGATGCATTCCTGTATCACCTGCTCCAGGTGACCCCACCTTGGAAGAGATGACCTCCAGAGTTCCCTTCCAAATCCATTCCAATAACTATTCTGTGATTCATTGTATGTCCCTTCCAACTGAAAATATGTTATTCTATTCTACAAAATCTCCTGACAACTTGAATTACTAAGGAATTAAGCAATTTGGAATTGTAATACTGCATATTCAAAAAAAGACCAGCATGTGTGAAAATAAAACAGAACTGTAGATAAAAGTGAAATGATCAGATAAAGTCAACCTTATACACAATGATTTGCTTTGTTGGGTTTTGTGGTTCTTTTGAACTTCAGTCTGAAGTTCTTCCTTTTGAAAAGGAATACTCCCACAGATGTACTTGCAGCAAAGCGTCTTCAGTTAAGAGGATGTGAATCTTCTCACACGTGTGAAATTGCTGTAAAAAACAGCTGATTTCGCAGAGCACAGAGTTTGTGGCATACAAAAAAAATCTAATAAAAGTTTAATAATAGAATAGATCTTTCTGCTATTTGTGTAGAATATTATGTTCGTAACACAGCAAAAGAAATTAAACTTTTCAAACCAGAAGAGTTCTCATACAGCTGTAAATAGACAAATGAGAAATCAGAGATGTTACTTCAAGAAGTTGGTTTTACTTCATCTCAAAATGCTCCATTTTTATTCAGTAGTGTTACTCAGACACTAATCTAGAATAAAAATAGAAGAGAATAATAGATAGAAGAGAATAACATACTACAGAGGCCACATTTAAAATTTTTTCACTGAAAATCTGAAAGGACAGCACAGTTTATTCACTGTATTAATCTTCTCGGGAGATAAACTTCCTTTTCCTGAAGACATTACAAAGATCCCTCTTCAATCTGCTTCACAATGTCACTGTAAAATTAGAAGTTTCTAAGGAAAAGTGACATTTCTGAAATTTAAAGTATATTTTTCATGCATACCCCCTTGCTGATTGAGACTCTGCATTTCCCTTTCTCTGCGATCTAGTTCAGCTGCTTTCCGTTCCAGCTCTTCCTGACGCTTTAGCAGTTCTGCCTGGGCCAAGGCATGCTCCTGAACAAAACAAATATCACCAGATATTGACAAAAATTATGAACATGGCATAACTATTCCAAGTCTTTTCACTATAATTAAGCATCTCCATCTAGGAAGACTGACCCAATATAGCACAAATTCACATATTGCCAATAACTTAAAGGCAGTAGTAGTTTTAATTTGGAAAGCACTACTTACTTACAAAATACATTACTCCAGAAGCATATTTAAATAATTATTATTAAAAGGAACCTAGTGCCTAAAAGTTGCAGACAAACCTTTGCTATTTGTGTGTAGGAAGACGGTTCTTCTGTTGGTTTCATTATTGCTGGCTGGGTACTGGGTACATTTGGCATTTTCACATTTCCTGGAGGAGGCTAAGAAAACAAAAGACAATTATAGAGAAACATTTTCCTATTCTAATAAACTTCTTTTCATTATATCTGTAAGAATCAATTTAGATGTTTTAAAGAAAGTGCTACTGAAATTAACTGAAAACTTGATATGCTGCTTTCAATATTTATAATCTTTAGAAAAAAGACTCAACTGAGTTCTGTGGTGCAGGTTATCTTGCATTACTTTCAATTAACACACAAATAACTTTAGGAATTCAGTAAAAGTAAATGGAATTTTAATTTTGTTCAGACATGAATATTAATACAGCCAGTAACTGTTTCAGAGGATTGCAGCATTTAAGAGTCATCTATTCGTACTCTGAAACACAATGTAATTTATTAATAATGTCTTTCAGAGCCTTCTACTTAACAAAGGCTTATATCACCCAGCTAACTAGAGAAGGATGTAACATATGAAACTTTCAAATTCAAGATCCATAATCTATTGCATTACTATTTCACCGATTTTTGCTAGGTATCACTCCAGAATTTCTGCTAGGTTAATACATGTGTTAAGAATATAATCCCAGCAAAAGATGCATTTCAGCAAAAGTTGCATTTCAGCCATTATATTCAAAGGATACAGACTGTTGTTGAAATACAGTAGTATTTCTTTCATTAAGCAGAGAAAAAAGTACCTGTTTTTGATACTACCATGTATTCATACTTACTTAGCTTCATAATGTGGCACAGGGAAACAAAGTTGTAGTGATCAAAATGATCTTAAATGCTAGAAGTTCGATATGGCTTTAATGTGTTTTCCCAGGTTACTATTCAAAGATCACAGCAATCCACAACAGGCACAGGTATTATAAATTATCTACAACAGATGAAGAACCTAGTGAAGAAAGTATCGTGATCATAGAGCATTTCAAGTTGAAAGGGACTTATAAGGATCATGGAGTCCAACTCCCACCTTAAGTTGGCTAAGCAGGACTTTCCCCTCAGGGAACAATTCTGGCTCTGACTAATGAGTGTATTGTCTCTCAAGTGTTTGTCCCTTGCTCACAGAATAACCATCTTCATAATTTTACTAGGCACTGGACTGAAACTTATTGGCCTGTAATTACCAAAGTCTTCCCTCTAAGTCTTACTGAAAACTGGGACAACATTTGCCAGCTTCCAGTCAACTGGTACCTTTCCAGACTCCCATGACCATTGAAAAATAAGGTGGAGAGGACCCATGATAATGATCAGCTAGCTCTTTCAGTACATTGTGATGAATTGCATCAGGCCCTATTGACTTATGTGCATTCAGTTGTAACAGTAAATCTTGAACAACTTCAGAGTTTATAAAGCCTTCAAGTCACAAGACTACAAGAGTCCTTAGGCCCATCAGTGGTATTATAGATAGAGGTAAAAAAGGCATTAAACATCTCTCTCTGTCCATACCCTAATTGTGAGGTAACTGACCTCATCAAGTAATAGACCAATAATATCTCTGAACATCCTTTTGCTGTTGACCTTTTTAAAAGGCCATTTGTCATCCACCACAGTGCTGTCCAGCTTGGATGCTCATCAAGCTTTAACCACACAAATCTCCTCCCTGCAGTGGCAAACAGCATCTCTGCAGAACCTCCTGTATCATCTGTCTGCGTTTTCAATGTCCAAACACCTCCCATTTTTATTTAAGTTCTAGAAAAAGATCCCTGCTCAGCCAAGCTGGCCTTCTGACTCACCTCCTTGAATTACAATACTTTGAAATTGCTTGCTCTTGAACTCTCAGAAGACGACTCTTCAAAAAATTACCATCATGCTTTTTAAACTCACTTTGCTCTAAGTCTTCTTGCCAAACTACTTATTTTTATAACCCTAATCAAAGCTGAGAAGCAAAAAGAATACCACAGCTACTTACAATGAAACAAACAGAAGTATTCAAATGCCTTGGAAAATCATTTAGCTCCCAAAATAATGCTCAACAAAAAACCCTCCACAACATAGCTGCATAGTCTGGGATTCTCCTAGAAGTGAGGAGTACTGAAGTTGTATCAGTACACTCTCAAGCTCTAGTATTGTGCTCACAACCTGGCTGCATCCAAAGAAGCCTAAGCAGAAGCGGCCCATGTCAGGGGAAGCAGATCTGTCCCTCCTCTCTCCTCTCGTGACACCCGAACTGGATTACTGCATCCAGCTCTGGGACCCCCCAGTCTAAGACCATGGACATAGCGAGTTCAGAGGAAGGACACCAAGATGGTCAGAGGAATGGGACACCTCTCCTGTGAGGACAGGCTGAGAATTGGATTTGTTCAGCCTGGAGAAGAAAAAGCTCTGGAAAGACCTTATAGAACCTTCCAGTACCTGAAGGACAGCTTGAGCTGGCTGTATCTTGAGAGAAACCTAGAACAAAGAAGTTCCTGCGCTTCTATATCTTCACAACCTACGAACTCATTCTCCACATGTTCTTGATGCGCCCTGCATATGCCTTTTGGTCCCCTACGATTTTTGATGTGGGGCCTACTAGTTCTTTATGAAATTCTTTATGTGTAGCTGTTTTAATTGGACAGATTGCAGCTTCAGTTGACAGTTGCAGCTTCTTAATCATTTAACTTGCACTTGTCTTAGAGGGTCCCTTCACAAAATTAAGTAACAGTTAAAGAATAGTTCAACTTCCCAAAGTGAAAGTTTCTAGTTTGCAGCCTAAGGTTTCAGCAACAGTCAGTTTAAAAACAATCTGAACACAGCTTAAAAAGTCATCTAACTAAACTTGTTTCCAACAGCTGACTGGAGAGAGGTGTTCAAAAGACGTTTTCTATTGAATTGATTTCCTCATACAGGTGAAATTTATTTGGGACAGGTTAAAACTTCCAGAAGAAGTCAGGAGTGGATGATCAGTTTAATTTCTTACAGACTTATGTGTTTTTCTGCTGTCTTTAGATACAAGATGGAAGGATAAGGAGCTACCCAGGAATTTGCTGGACAAAAAAAGGTCCATTTAAATACATCTCTTGAAACAACAAGAGGAAATCCAACTTCACTAATGATTTGATCCCAATTTTCTAATGCAGCAATTTGAAATTGGTTGCTATATGCATTATATGACTCTGTCAGTGCTGTTTTGTATTACTGCAATTTTTAATTTTATTTTTATTTTCTTTCCCAATAAAGAACTGCTATTCCTACTCCCATATCTTTGCCTGAGAGCCCCTTAATTTCAAAATCATAATAATTTGGAGGGAGGGGTTTTACATTTTCCATTTCAGGAGAGGCTCCTGCCTTCCTTAGCACACACCTGTCTTTTCACACCAAGACAGGTATATATGGGTATATAGGCATATATGGGTGTATAGGCTTATCTATATACAAAGAGTGCTTCAAAAAGTTCAGAACATAGAAACAGGAAGAGATTAAAAGGTTTCTTTAACATAATTTCATTAAATGATGAAGCAGAAATACTAATTGTATTCTGCTACTAATTGCTGATCTTCAGAAGCATGACAAAAGATACCATGTAATCTCCATGGTGACTATTGGAGCTGGAGACAAAACCACTGAAGATCAGCCAAGGACATTTAATATGACATTTACACAATCCCCTAAATTTTTTTTTGTTTAACAACCAAAAATAAGACAGATTTTGAAATCTGATAAACATAAAAGGAAAAAAACCCTAACAAAACAGATTTCTCATGTTAGATACTGAGGTGGCAGCATATGCAACCTAAAATCTCCCATGCCTACTTGCTCTTCTCCATATGTCTTACATGCTATCTTCCTACCACTTAAAGTGAAGGATGAAAAAAAGTCAAGGGCACAAAAGTACCAGAAGCCAGTAAACAAAATAAGGAATACTGAGAGAAAGTAGAATTTACTTTTTTTTTTCCACGTCCCATCCTGTATCCAAAAAAGACTGGTAGGAAGTACCTCACTTGACAAAGGGAGCACAACTGAGATAATGCAATAAATATTAGTATTCAGTTTGAAATCACTTTCTCACAGAATGATCAATCATCCATTGAAATCCATTTGGATTTGAAATGGAGAAATATTTTTGCACTCTTGCATACTTCATTAACCTCCATTTGGAGAGAATGGGGAAAGAATCACAAACACCAGGCTGCAAGGAGACCTCAAGGACCATCTAGTCCAACCTTTCTTTGTAAAAGTATGATCTAAACAACATGGCCTAGCACTCTGTCCAGATCAATCTGAATGCTGCACAATCCAACACTTCCCTGGGGAGATCAGCCGAAGTAAATTGTTGACCAGGTTGTTCTCATTGTGAAACACTTTGCTCTTGTGTGCAATTAAATGTCCCCAGCAGTACTTTTACCCATCACCTCTTATCTTTTGCAGGTGACTTCTTATAAAAGTGGAGTCTCCATCTTCTCTGTAGCCACCTTTTAGTGGCTGGAATATAGACTTAAGGTGCTCCCTAAGACTTCATTTCTCAAAGCTGAACAAACACAGTTTCCTCAGTTGTTTCTCATATGTCAGGCTTCCCAGGCCTTTGATTGCCTTTGTGGCCCTTCTCTGGATCCTCTCCAGCCTGCCCACATCTTTTATGTACAGCTAGGATCAAAACTGAATGCTTTGTTAATTCTAGAGTCTGCAAGATACCATCTTGGTACAACCACTATAAATCTGGAAACTGACTCCTACCAAAACTACTTGGATGCTTTTGCTCTGAGCAGCACACAAAACAGAGTGATTCCATCACAGAGTGATAGACATCAGACAGGGATACTGACAGACATGTGAAGAAAATAATTTTGGAAACTTACTTAACATTGTTGCTAGCTGTAAATACTCTGCCTTAAACAGCTGATCCAAGGCATATCCCAAGTCTAAAATTCACAGACCCTGCTTCTACCTCTGTTTATCCAGCCTATGAAGGCATTCACTTCCAGGGTCTCTTCAATTATTCCTGTTGCACAGATTTCTTTGTGTACACACACAGTATGTTCTTCTCTTGCATACAAAGCTGTCAGGAAAAGAGAGCTTGTAATTGTGAGGATATCCTCAGGTACCTAAGTACACTCCTTCAAATGCATATAATTACAGAATAAATACTCATATGTTCAGGATCCACAAGGTAGAGGGGAAGGGGAGTAACACATAAAGGTTGATTATTACTGAATTCTTAATTTTTTTAGTCTTGCTCTTGTCAACAAAACCTGTGGAAGTTCTTTACCTCTGCAGAGAAGTGTTCCTTCAGTGGATAATTTTTATTAATCTGTAAACATGCCGCAGACTATTAACTGAATCACAGTGCATTGTAGATCTGACCATTGACTTAGATTTCCTTCATTGTCCCAGCTTTTTGAGTAACATCTCTAACGAACAATTAGATTTGTCCAAGCACATCTGACTGTTCAAAGCCAGATAATCTTAGCCATACACTTCAGTTCTCCTTTTCCCACAAAGCTGCACGTTAAAATAAGTACACAAATAATAAAAGAAGTCAGAGTAGCTCAAGATTATATTTTTGCAAAACAAGATCTACTTTCTTCATGACTTATGGTCAATACAAAGCAATTTTGAAAGTCTTCAAGCTTCATAAAATGAAATCTAATATAATTCCTGATATTGTGACCTAGGAGAAAATAATTTTGGAGACTTACTTAACATTGTTGCTAGCTGTAAATATTTTGCCTTAAACAGCTGATCCAAGGCATACCCAAAACCAAGCTTCTTCCACACAGAATTTTAAAACTGTATGAAACCTTACTGTTTCATTGCTATGAGAGTCTGCTGTCCCTGCTCCCATTATTTCCCACAGTCTTGCTCAAGTAATAACCAGTGACAGCTGCAATGGATCCATCTGTTCGTGAAAATTACATCCAGCTCTTAAGTAGGTCTTGGGGGAAACAGATAACAGTACCCAAGGCTGATCTGAGCAATGTGCCCACCTAATCATAGTGCAAATAAAGACTTGACTCAAGCCAAGTTTGGAAGAAGCTGACTTATGTAATTAGTATGCAAGTATTACCATAAATCAATCATCTTACTTCATAAATAGTGCACAGCCCAGGGCCGCTTGAGTTCTCTCACACAGCAATGGGCTGCACACCAGGACCTCCCCTTGAGCAGGAACACATCTCAGCATTACTCCTTGAGGAAGAGAAATTCTTGCCACAATGGATTTTCAGTAATTGCCACTAAACTTTGAAATCTTAGCTAACCAACAGAAAGGACTGATTGTGCACAAGTAGTCCTTCAGACATTTATCATCTACAAAATCTGGGACTAAGTCTAGATCCACATATACCAACCCCCCCCGTTCCCCCTGCTCAGGAAGGAGTCCAGAATGCAATGGGGCCCTTTCTGAACCTCATGACTGAACAGGCCTTCTTTACAGCTTTTTCTGACCATGTCCTCTGGGCAGTAGTCAAATGTACCTCACCATCAAATCTTGTTAAACCACTTTACCACCACATTTGCATTTGCTATGCATCTTTGTTAAAAGGCTGGTTTATATCAATTAACATAAGCTCCTTCTCGCTCATGAGTCAATTCTGTTGTTCCATCCATGGCATTGCAAATACTCAAATATGAACACTCCCTAACAGCACTACCGGATTTGTCATAAAAAATAAGACTGCATTTTAAAAATACAGTATTTAAATGTTTATACATTATATTGACAGAGGAACCACACATTTTGATAATCTTGCACAAGATCTTCACTATCAAAACGAGCCACTGGAAAATGTGGTTACAGTATGAATTTACTACCTTATTTCTCGCATTCTTCCCCACAATGGAAAAGAAAAGCACAAGGTATATTGAAACTATGTAAATTAGACGTGTAAAACAACTGTTTCTCTGACATAAATTTTTTCCTTCACTACTGCACCACTATACAAAGCCTGTGGACCGTTATTTAAACACAATGTTTTCCTTCCTCTGAACAGCATTTTCATAAAGTGAAACAGAAAATAAAAGCAAAACCTTGGGTAAGTGTGCCACATGCATAAGCTCCAAAGCTAGTGAAATGCAGAAAACCACAAGGACAGACTATCAGAAGTCTGTAAAAACAGGAAAAATAATTTATTAAAAACTATCAGAAGTTAGTAAGAAAAGGAAAAAAACCTCTGTTGTGGTCCCCTTTCAGAGGGCCAGTCTTCCTCAACAAGTCAAAGCTCTCTGAAATCAACCTTGCTAATGCATCCTCCAAATACTTAATAGAACTATCTATTCTTCCACATCTTCCACTACCTGTAGCCAGCCCATTATACAACATCAGTCCCAATTCTGAAAATAAAACCTCACAAATGAAAGATTAACAGCATGATTAAGAAATAAATGTGCTTACTGTTCTTGAATCAGAAAACGGATTGTACTCATCAAGCCCTGGAGGAACATTTCTTGTCACTTGTGTAACAGAAGGATCCTAGAAGAGGAAACAGTTGTGTAAATCTGTGCACATGCATATAAGCAAAAAGGTGACACCCATGTGATTATACCATATAAAAGTCAGGTTTTCTTTCAAAGTTTTGTATTCACTAAAGAAGTCAGTAAACATCTACCTCTTTATCTCCAAACTAACACCATTTAATTCTGAGCTTCTTACAAACCTAGATTAACACAGTGTAACAAAAACCCCATCTGTCATATATTTGATTTATAAGGAAAAAAAGCTCTCACGAGAAAAGGGAAAAAACCTCTATCCTGCTATGTTGACCAGGCGTGGACTCCATGCCTATACACTTGAAAAGCACAAGAGAAGAACAGAGCTTTCTGTAACCCTTGGACTTCACTACCCAGAAGTACATCCAACCCCATCAAGAACAGAGAAAGCATTTCATAAAAATGAAGCTGAAGAAATCGGGTCCCATAATGCCAAAAGCACTTCTGATTCAGCTTCTACTTGAACTAGTAAAATTAAAGAAAAAAGTTTAATTTTTTTCTACCTCAATTACTTATACAGCAAAAAAGACTACTCGAGATTTAGCTTGAGAAAATGATTTCAGGAATGAAACATTTCTCTGTGCTACTGACAGGGGGGTTTTGTTCTGCAGAAGAGCAGAAGTGCCCACCACAATGGACCACACCAACTCACTTTGAAAAATCCTGCACTTATTCCACGTGATGCCTGGTTCTATCACATTGTTTCTGTGCCTTAAAATTTTTGCATTTTCAGAATATAACAATGTATAAAAGGTAGGCTTTCTTGAAAATCAGTAAATCCATTTATTCAATACTGTTAGTTACTTATTTACCTTATTTACATAAATGTACAAATGCACCATATTCTACATGTACACCAAACATAAAAAAGAGCTATATATATACTATTTACTTATTTTATAACTATGATTTTTAGATATACATATTTTCTCATTTCCAACAGTCTAGTTCAACATTAGAAAAAAACCTGGAGTTGATAAAGACTGAGAAGAAAATAAAGATATAGTTATATATATGTACATTCATATTCCCTTTGAAGAGAGATACATTTAAAACCTTTACATGCAGCACAAAGAATAACAATACGGGCTTCTACAGGTACGTTAAGCAGAAAAGAAAGGTCAAAGAAGTTTGCTTCCTATAATGCAGCTGGTAACAATGGAAAACTGGTAACAATGAAGGAAGAGAAGGCTGAAGTACTGAACATTTTTGCCTCAGTCTTCACAGGCAGCCTCTCTTCCTACACCTCTGAAGTGGATGGATGACATGAAGAGAACTGGGAGAACAAAGTACTACCCACTCTAAGAGAAGATCAGGTTCATAACCACCTGAGGGACCAAAATTTACCTAACTCTGTTGGACCTGACAAGATGCATCCCAGAGTCCTGAGGGAATTGCCTGATGTAGGTGCCAAGCCACTCTCCATGACATTTGAAAAGTCATGACACTCGGGGCAAGTACCAGGTAACTGGAAAAGGGGAAACATGGTAGCCATTTTTAAGAAGGGCAGAAAGGAGAGCCCCAAGAACTACTGACTTGTTAGCCTTGCTTCTGTGCCTGGGAAGATGATGGAACAGATCCTCCCAGCAGCTGTGCTAAGGCACATGGAGGACAGGCAGGTGACTGAGGACATCAGTGACAAGTGTCCCTCAAAGATCTGTATTGGGACCAGTGCTATTTAATATCTTCGTTAATGACATAGACAGATTGAGTGCACTCTCAGCAAATCTGCAAATGACCCCAAGCTGAGCGGTGCAATTAACACAGCTGAAGGGTGGCATGCCATCCAAAAGGACCTGAACAAGCTCTGGGAGAGGGCCCATGGGACTCCCATGAAGTTTAACAAGGTCATGTGCAAGGCGCTGCACCTGGGTCAGAGCAACCCTGGCACCAGCACAGGCGGGGGATGGACAGAGCACAGCAGCCCTGCCCAGAAGGACTTGGGGGTGCTGGTGGCTGAGAGGCTGGACATGAGCCAGCCATGGGCACTGCCAGCCCAGAGAGCCACACGTGTGCTGGGCTGCACCCAGAGCAGTGTGGGCAGCAGGGCCAGGGAGGGGATTCTGCCCCTCTGCTCTGCTCTGCTGAGACCCCACCTGCAGGGCTGCATCAGCTCTGGGGTCACAGCACAGGAAAGACAGGGACCTGCTGCAGGGAGTCCAGAGGAGGCCACCAAGATGATCAGAGGGATGGAGCAACTCTTCTATGAAGACAGTCTGAGAGAATTGGGGTTTTTCAGCCTGGAAAAGAGAAGGCTTAAGGGTGACCTAACTGTGGCCTTCCAGTACCTGAAGGGAGCCTGCAAGAAAATGGAGAGAATTTTTACAAGAGCATGTAGTGACAGGAATAGGGGCATGGATTCAAACTGAAAGAGAGTAGGTTTAGATTGGATATTGTGAAGGAATTCTGTTCTGTGAGGGTGGTGAGACAATGAAACAGGTTGCCCAAGGAAGTTGTGGATGCCCCATCCCTGAAAGTGTTCAAGGACAGGCTGGATGGAGATCTGGGCAACCTGGTCTAGTGGAAGGTGTCCCTGCCTATGGCTGGAGGAACGGAACTAGATGATCTTTAAGGTCCCTTCCAACCTCAGCTGTTCTATGATTCTATTACATAATTTTTTTTTTTTAAGTAAGTGACTTAAGTGACTTACTTTTTCAAAAAGTGACTTAATCTACACTTAAGTATTCTTAAGGTAAATAAAATAAAAATCAAATTTAAATGCAGACTCTGCTTTCTTAGAATCAGCATCCATTATGGCCTTAGCTTAATCTTGTTAGAAGGAACTTTATCTGCAGATGCAGGAAGAGGATTTTCTTAATGGCTGCAGCAAACTTACTTACAGCTGGAAAAAAAAAACCAGGGCAGAACACCAATCACTTCTAAAATTCAAAGGAACAGAGCAAATGAGAACAAGCCTGTTTAGTCCAATAGCTATACTCACAAAATTGTTCCTACAAGGCAATTTTAAAAGTTTGCTGCAAAAAAGCTAAGAAAAATCTTTGCCTCAAAAATTAAAAAGTTATATGTTGTCTATTTTAAACAAATTAATGTATATAAGCATACTTAAAACACCCTTTGGTCACAAACCACTTTTCATTATAGCATACATTTAGCTCCAAAACAGTATTCCAATGAACAAGAATCAGCCTTTCTAAAGATGCAAAACAATGCTAAACACAAAACAATGTTAAATCCAATTCAGTATCAGCTTTGTTACATTTGACTCACCTTTAATTAGTTGTTTCAAAATAGCCATGCTGGTGAGTCTCCCTCACAAGCCTTCCATAGCTACCATGCTAGTCTCAAATACATTGTTACAACTAAAATATCATCAGGTCTTCCATAAACTGGTAAACTAATTAATTGTTACTATGTTATTTGCTAAAATGGCTCTCATAAAATACTGAACAGATGAACCACAAAAAAGAGAGAAAACGTGGTGTAGTGAGTATGTTTCTTGTCAAAATTCAACAAGAAATTTCTTGCAATGTTGAAAAGTACATAAAAATATGCAAATAATTAAATATAACATTTGAATTATACACTGGTTTACTAGACTCATCAGTACAAGATCAAAAAAGATGAAGTTAAAACAAAGTTAACATAAATAAGACAATTTCAAAATTCAATATACAGAACAGTAGAAACTTGTATACAGCTGAAAACTCTTATCTTATTGTGGCAGGTCTACTGTAGCCAGCAGCAAAGCCCTGAAACTAGTTGTTCACTCACTGCTCTCTGCAGTGGGACATGGGAGAGAACCAAAAATACAACTTGTGGTTGCTAAGAAAACAGACAGTTTAAAGGTGGGAGAGGAGAGGGGAAGGTAGAGGCAAAAAAAAGACAACAAAACCCCACAAGTCAAGCAAAGACAATTGCTTACCACCTCCCACCAACATGTCCATCCAGCTTCTGTGCAACGGCTGCTTGGAACAGCTCCCCCCACTACTACCACCACCGCCAGCGCTGCTGCCAAGCACGATGTTATGCAGCATGCAAGATCCCTCTGGTCAGCTGCGGTCAGCAGTCCTGCCTGTGCCCCCTCCCAGCCTCCTGCCCAAGCCTATTCCCTGAGAGGAAGCAAGAGTGTGAAACAAAGGTGGTCTTGGTGCTGTGCAAGCACTGCACAGCAATGTGCAAGCACATCAGTGCCTTCCCAGCACTGTTTTGGTCACAAATCTGAAGCACAGCACAACAGGGACTGCTATGAAAAATATTAACTCCATCCTAGTCAAGCCTTATTCCAGTCTTTCCACATTAACGTCAATTAGCAGAGCATAAAACACTTTGTTCATGCTTTCAATGTGATACCCCTTCCAAAAATGCTCTCACATAATTCCCTCCTCCACAGAAAAATGTTCAAATATAGACACTTGTGCAACTTGTGATTGCTAACCATCACCCACACCTGAAATGGCAGGTCTATTTACTATGACTTGAATAGCACTTAGGATTTTAGGTTGAATTAGCTGCTTAAAAAGCATATTTCAACACTGAACTTACGTTTGAAGAGTGCACTACTAACCAAATAACTGAACTGAATTGAGCCTGCAGACCATAAATTCAATTATTTGAATAACTACAATATCAGACTCATGAGACACCCACTGAACAGCAGCAATTTCCAAAAAGCATGAAACACTGGCCAAGTCAAATTCAGAAGAGCAACCTATATTCAGAAATACAACATACAAACAAAAATAAATATCTGATGAAAGAAACCTTTTTTTCTTCAAGTGTTTTCAAGCAGACCAGGGTCAAAAACTCCTCAGATCTCCCTGTACATCTACTGTGACATTCCAACACTAACAATGAAAGAGAACATATGCTGAGACAACAAGGTGTACTAGAGCAACAGTCTTAGCACTCAAAAATAAGTTCAACACTTAAATACACACAGTGATTAGAGCAAGAAGCCCTTTATCAAAAGTCCACTGCCATTTTGAATTAACAATTGCTACACCTCTGCCAAATACTGCTATTGTTTGCTAAAGCAGCAGCAGCTCCAAAAAAACCTGAATAACCCAGACGACATTCAATAATAGCTCTATTCGAGTAAAGCTTCATTACCCAGCAAAGGAAGAAAATTACAGTTGCATTGAAATACACAAATTGAATTCCACCACTGCAAGTAGCATTGACATTCTGCATTCAGAAAACTTGAATTACACAGTCTAGACTTCAATAGAAGTCTGTGACACAGACAGACTCAAGTAAACCAGTCATCACAGGAAAAGAGGAATGCCACAGCTGAAGGAGGCAAATACCAGTCTGGAAATTTGTATCTCTCCTATAACTCATTCACTGCTAGAACTATCCCCAGCTCTTCATAGTCAGGTGTAGGTACTATTCTAATTGTTCTGAACACCTACATTGCATCAAATGACTGATACCAACAGGAGCTACATTCATATTTCAAAACACTACTTACAATATTTCTGAAGAGATCAGACATTACATCCCACAAAACACAAAGAATTGTTTTGAATCGTTTACCTTACACTCATTGCACCTCATTTTAAAATAGCAGCAAATGCCAACTCATCTAAACTCAGTGACGAAAATTGTGAAGCACTCATACTCGCTGCTGCAGAATAAAAAAGAATCCATTCAATTTAGAAATTGTTCAGGGTTTGAATAATGAACACAACCAATAAATGTTGTGCAGGATGACAAACTCAGAAGAAGTGGCCTTTAAAGGAATGCTATAAAATTTCTATTTTGCATGACATGCATATTCTACTGGTTAAAACCAGTAAAAACTAATATTCCACAGGAATAAGTGAATCTATGCTGTAATAATTTATTTTCCATATCTCATGCTCCACCCAGCCTTATCTCACCCAAACTCCTGCAAGTTCAAATCCAGAGCTTCTGATCTTTTTATTTAACTATTAGCCATACAATCACAGAACAGAATTAAAACCAGACTATTTTTCATATCCAGCTATTGTAGCTATTGATGCATTTAAGTCACACAGTCATTTCAGATGACATTTTCAAGATCTGAATTAGTTTAGGAGACTGAAGTTTTAAGAAAGTAGCACAACTTAATTTAGCCATTTTTCACCTAATTCTTTGCTTTCACCTGCTTCTTGCAGTCTCTCTCCTGTACCATCAATCTCAAAATGAAACATTAAGACACTTTTTTTAATCCTGACAAGATAGGTACAAGCAGTAACCTATTTTTTATGCCAAGAATGGAAAAGTCATAAAAAACACCCCAACAAACAGTAATACAAACTGAGAAAACAAACACAGAAAAAGCAATACATTTATATTTCATACTGGCAAGAGCACCTATAGAAGTATTAAAAGCATCTTCTGTGCCAAGGTAACAAATTATGCTCACACCACTCAGATACAGATAAAATTAATTGAATACCCAGTTATCACAGAGGGTGTACAAACAAAATTAACTACAAACAAGGATGTTTAAAACAGCAGAATAATCCATTCTATGTGAGCTTTTACAGCTTTTTAAAAAACATAATTGAAGGGAATAGACCTCTGTTGTCTAGGAGACCAAAACTAGTCATCATCTACCAGTTTCACTAACACAGAAGACATTACCAAATTAAAAACTGAAGAAGTAAATACATCTCTAACAATGGTTGGTATTACTCTTCACTGGATATGGGTCCAGAATTGTTCCACCACCAGTAAACGACTTCTATAAAATACATAATATAGTAATAATCTGAAAAACAGCATCAGCTAAGCTTATACTGTTAGTTGTGATTTTAAGTGAAGGGAATATAGTGAACTAAGGATCAGCCTGTCCAAATGGTCATTCATACTGCTGCAAAACTTTTCACTTTGAGAGATACCTACTCTTCTACCAAAAGACAAAAGCATTTTCTGCACAGAACATTTTTTCAGTTTAGTCCCAAGGACTAGCAAGGAAATACAAGCAGTATCTTATTGCAGAGGCCAGGAAATGGAATTTATTAACATTAAAAACTGATTTGGATAAAGATTATAGTGCTTTTACAACACATCAGCAATTGAAAACAGTTTCAAATAAAAATCACTGAAGCTACACAGAACCAAAAAAAGCCAGTTGGAAAGTAAGATTTAAGTAAGAATTCATCCTGAAATTTCCTGGATTTTGATTCTGGGAGTGGGAAGAGGTTATAGTAACAGTAACAGTTGTACTTCCTGCTCTCTCTGAAGTACTCCCTAAGATAACACTGCTGGGTCAGAAAATTAAGTAAAATTAATTTCTGTTGCAAAAATGCAACACAAAATGCCTGACACCGTTGGTCTGACTTTTTTGATTTCTTGACCAAAGAGAAAATTATCCATCACACTTTTCATAAACAGGTTCTGGAGTGTTTCTCCATCCCACAAGACTGCTGGATTAAGCCTCCGAAACTGCAATTCACACATGTTGAATAAACATTTGGTAAAAAATTCTGGACTTATAATAATAAAAATACCCAAGTGGCCACATAACAGTTCTTCCATAATTCCAAGTTTTTCAAGTTTATCACATCAAATGCTGCCTGCTATACGTGACATTCATCACATGAAAGCAGAGCTGTGAAGGGCTCCGAGCAACTGAGCAAGGCAAGATCCCCACCTCTGAAACCTAGAAGAACTTCAGAGGCTGACAAGGCTGAATTTGTCCTAAAGTTAGCACCATCCTCATCTTCCAGTGGAGCAGTGGATGCCTAACAAAGTATCACCCCCATCTCATAGCTGCTCTCAAACCATTCTCCTTTCCCAGCTCTGATATGTGTATGTTCCTCTTTGTAATGTTGAATCTCAGTATACAGTGCAATAATAACACCAGGCAATATGTGCTAACACTTCAGTGAAAATCTAGAGGGAAAAATGCAGCTATAAGATACTGAATAACTATTAAAATGCTTCACATTTTTAACATATTACAGTGCACTTACAGCACTGGTGAAGTGTACACTTGGAAGCCAACTTCCACGTAGAACAGCTAAAGGACAATCCACTACCACGATGTTCAGCATTAATATATGCAAGATTTAGGGGTATTCATAATTTTTGAAGACGTGAAGGGAAAGCCGACAGTAAAAGTCAGAAAAAATACCTATCTTTTATGTCCCATACTAACTTTAAGACAGACAAGTTAAATCAGTATATTTTATAATCAGATACAGGAATTAAAACGCAGTTATGCATACAGGCATGTGACAAAACTGCTTCATTTTAAAGCTGCACAAACATTTTATGTAATAAGGGTCCCAATTCTTAAAAAAAATCAGGACTTCTCTTTCTTCCTCTAAGTTTCTATCACATTAGCTTCACCTCAGCAACCACAACATAAACTGTACAGATTCTGCTGCCACAGCAGGTAACAGTCATCTGCACAACTGCTCTCAGTATCAAACCTCTGGGTTGTATTTCCCACCAAATCAGACAGGAGATTAATCTGTACTCATGTGAGTCAAGATTAAGTGTAATATCCAACTTGTACCTGGAATTACTACTGTGCTTAGCTCTAGTGACTCAAGTAATCCTGTGACCTCAGTGGGAGCAATTCAGTGCCATTTCTGGGTATGGCAGAGTACCTCAGCCATCCAAAAAAGAATGTCAGTCATGACAGAACTATGTAAGATCTGTCTTTTCGGAGCAACAACTCAAAGGTATCAACTCACAGTCTGGATCCCTAATCCCACTCAAAGAAACTACTCAAATACTTAACAATATATATGTTTGAGGTCTGCTCTGATTGTGCCCTCCCACACTAAATCTGATGAAGAAAAAAAGAAAAATCTTCCTATCACACAGTGATTTGCCATTTCCCTGAAGGTCACCATTCACATTTGAACATAAATGTATCTTTTCAGGCCTATCATAATTTCTATGGTGTCAAATACATGCATCTGCTCAGAGCTAAACGCATCAGATGAACTGACCCAATAGAATTTATCACACAACTCAGTCTTTATAGTTCTCATTTCATAGCCACCAAAAAATATGTTTCATATGTTAGGACAATTAACAGTCAGGTTTCAAATCTTTTGCTGTCTGTCAGCCAAGATCCAAGGGCCTATGAAATTCACAGCTCTACTTAAAAAGATTTCTCTGAGCAGTAGGATTGTTCACTTACAAAAGAAAAAAAAAAATCAAACCAAGAACACAGAACCAACAATTTTTATTGTAGATGAACTGCTGATTGTTTCAGAGTAAATGATATTTACACTGAATTTTGAGACTGCTATTTCAGAACGTTTGTAACTGTATCACCTCCCAAGACAGAAGACTACAACTATCACCTATCCTATGACATTAAAAAAAAAAAGAAAAAAGAACACAAGGAGACAGCTACATTAGAAATGTGCTTTTGTTTTGTCATACAAAATTTATTTCATGCTGCTTTTCCCCTATTTAAGACAGACTGTCAGGACCACGATGACTCCCAAACTCCTCTTAAGTGGTCAGACCCCTACTCCATACTAACACCTTACCTGATCATCAGAGGACTGTTGGCTGATCCTGTCTACTTTCACCAGACGTGATCCTGACCCTGGTTTGGCTTTCTAACCTGGGCTCAGATCTGCCTCCTCTCTATAGATCTGCCTAGCACTGAATGCAGTTACCATCACCACATCTGCTCTGCTCACCCTGTTTGGGTGCTGTGGGACTGCAGCATTTGTAAGTGAGAACTTTACAAAGTGGGAATTCACACTCACAAGCTATGACTAGTGCTTCTTAGTAAACAAAATGAATACATTTCATTACTAACTCGCTTCCAATCATGATACCTGAGATTATACCAACTGTGTACTTCTTCATATTGCTGATACATCATATTATAAAAGGATTCTCACATCTTCATTTGTATGGTACATGGATGCATTTTCTTCTGCACAACTTTAATGCTATCAAAAGCTTGTAAATGTTAGCATGTTACCTATCTGTTTGTTTCAGTACCCTCTGACTTTCAAAAAAATCCATCTTTTGGATTTCTTGGTATAGCATTCAGAATGCTAATCCCATTTAGAGAGGAAAACTATGACTTCAAAAGCATATCTAACTCTGGATTCAGTTCCAGTTTGTTGCTTCTTTAAAGCAACACAGAATAAAAAAAATGCAAAGGTTAGGTAGCCACTTGTCTCAAAATCCACAGCACTTCACGATCAAGCTAGGTAAGTTAATTTCAGTTTTCCCAGCAGGTAATTTACTTTTAGAGTTCCAAAAGTATTAACTACCCAAAATACTGAGCACTAGGTGCTTATGCTTTACCTTTATCTTTCCAGAAAACACTTTTATTTGATTCAACATCAAGCAAGAAGCTCTGCTCTAATCTTTCTATTAAAAGGCATAGGAACAGTTACAGGAAACCTCCCATGTAGATCACAGACAGCTAGTAAAACCAGAATGTTTAATGAAAAAAAGGACCTATCTTTAGACCTTGGCAACAACTCTTCTACCTGATGCCTTCCCACCACCCCTTCTCTGCCATACTACTTTGTGATTTTACATTAGCACAGGAAGCAGCTTCAAAAGCAAGGAAAACAACTAATCACATCACACATAAAATTATCAAGCAAAGACAAAAAATATGAGTACATTAGGATAGTGTTTAGACAATATGACTTAGGCTGTAAGGGTCCATCTGGAAATACTGGTTCTATGCACAAACTATTTTAAAACACATGAACTTAAATACATACATGCATTAGTACCCACTAATTTCAAAGCTGTTCTGCCAACAAGATGTCCATCAAGCTTTAGCCTATATATGAGGCCTTTTGCCCCTCCAGGCTAAATGCACAAGTAAGTAAAGGCATGCAAGATAATTTTCATGGGCCACAGAATGAGATGGAAGTTAGCAAAGACTGAAGGAAGGGAAAAAAGCCTCTGAAAAAGTACACAGCTTTCGTGAACCATCTTCTGCAAATGAAGAAATCCAAACAGAGCTTCAAATTACAGAGAAGCTGTTATAGAGTCCTTTTATCATTGTGTACTGCAGATGAGAAAGAGAGCATGGATTCTGCCCAATAGTTACAACTAAGTCTTTCCCTACAGAGAAACTGGAATAACCTTTTGCACTTTAAGTAGTATCTTCGAAGTGGAAGTATAATTCAGGTGTGTGCCTAGACGGCCTAATGAGCACTGCAGAGACAGCTATTTTGCATCTAATACCCTTACTGCCCTGGATTTTGCTAGATGTTATTTGATTAACTATTACAAGAAGGATGGAAGTAGGAGGAAAAGCATCATGTATTTCTGTTGCTGAAGCATTCTAGAACGACACCTTTTTGGTGTTTGGTGCCAAAAAGAACAGTGCTACCGACAACGGTACCAGCCCTAACTATTGTTGGCAGCAGACTCAACACCAGGACTGTGTTCACCTGGACGATCATTGCACTGCATACAACAAGTGAAAACAGATCTTAGCCTAAGGAATTCTAGCCTAATGAATGCTATTGCCTCTGTTTTATGACCATAAAAACAAAACTAATGATTCAGACCAACTCTAATGAACAAATGTTAGGAACATTATGCTTCCAGCATCTATGCAGACAGAAGCATGCTTGGCTTGAAATGTGACAGCTCAATTTTTAAAAACCTTAATTAATCCAGCTAACATTCTAAACTCGCTGCCATCTTTTTTTTATCTGTGCTTTAAAGTGCCTGCAAAAAGTTCAGTAATATTATCAAAGTCGGTAGCTTCAGAAGTTAGTTAACTGGATTCAAACAACAAAGAAAAAAACAGGAGGGGAAGCAACCAGAGAGCTCAGTTCGTTTTTTCAACTGAAGCCAGTGAGCGAAGAAAGAATTCACAGCTGTATGACAAGTTAACAGTGCAAAACCTAAAAGCTTTATAGCACATTACAACAAATCAGTTTGAGATGCAGCATAGAATTCATGCCCAGCCATTGGTACCCTGATTACTTCAGACAAAGCTAAGGAAACAAGTAAGCTCAAAGGCAGTGGGAGGAGGCTAGAGAGGAAGAGGGTAAATTCTCTAATGCATTAAGTTTAACTATTTGGCTCAACCAAACGAAAAAAAAAAAACCAAAGAAAAAAGCAGTAGTAGCATTACACCTAGCACAAAGCTTTGGTCAAAATAAAAAACACCAAACTTTTCTCTTTTCTACCATCGAAATAACGCATCTGAAATACGACTTGTATTATTTTAGTTACAGAAGAAAACACGGAGCTCTGAAGTTGTGAAACTGCCTATCCTCCGCGCCCTGCCCCCCACCCCCACTCCGAGTCTCCGCAGCCCACTCAGGGCAGAGACCCCGGCCCGCAGCTGCCACGGGGCCCTTCCTTCCTTCCTTATTCCCTTCCCCCTTTCCTTCCATCCTCTCGAGGAAACCCCAGAGGCTCGGCGCAGACCGACACCAAGGAAACCTCACGGCCCCCTCACCTTGAAGGGGTTGTTGAGGTCCGGGTCGGCGAAGGGATTGCTGTCGAAGTCCGACATGGCGGGGGCAGGCGGGAGCTGCGCTCCCCGGCCGGCGGCTCTGCCCGTGGGGCGGCGGCCCGACAGTGCCCGGCGCAGGTGTCCCCCCTGCGGCTGTCACAGCCGCTGTCACAGCCCCTTTCACAGCCCCTGACACAGCCCCTGTCACAGCCCCTGTCACAGCCCCACGGCCCGGGCCGAGCCCGCCCCGCCGCACCGACCAGCCACGCACCGCCCAAAATGGCAGCCCCGGAAGTGAAGCTACGGGTGGGATGGCCCTGGGAGGGAGAAGGGGATGAAGGCGGAGCGGCTGCTCCCGGGGCGGGCGGGAGTAGAGCTCATGCCTGAGCCGGGCGTGGGCGGGGCGAGGGGAGTGCGGCGTGCGGGAAGAGCCGGTTCCAGGGCTGGCTGAGGGTTTGGCGTGCGCTTTTGGTTGGAGGGGTTGCGGTTACGGGCCGGCCTCGTGTTCGCAGCTGCTCCTCTGGGGCGATGGGGGCTGTATCCCGCCTTCGGTAGTTAGCGCTGGCTGGGAGCCGGGGGGAAGGAGGCCCGGGACTCTCCGGAGGGCAGCCGGACCGGGGGCGGGCAGGGGCGGCCTGGCCCGGTGTGTGCGCGGGTGTCCCGGCCGCCGCCGAGCCCGCGCGGCCTCCGCGGCCCTCCGCTCCCGCACCCGACAGGGCGGGTCGGGACAGCCGGTCTGGTCTGGGGAGTGACGTGGACGTGCGAACGTAGTCAGAAAGCCTTACTTGCTAAAACACGAATTTACTCTCTCGTTCCCGCCTCCTGTTGACGTGGTAAATACCATGCCAACCAGTTTACCGAGCTTGTGGCTGCAGGTGACTTGTACAAAGGTTCTACAAGGACAGTAGGGAAGGTTCAGCTTTGAACCACGGTCACAAAATCCTGCTTCCGTGGGAGGAAGCATTAAAAAATGCTCTTGGAAGTATTCAGGCATTTCCAGCAGTTCAAAAGACTTTTTTAATACTTCCTCAGAAACGCTGATAGTGCAGTTTGAAAAACCTGGTCCAAAAGATGCAAATAAATGCAAAGGAGCACCTTTGGTTCAGAGCTATGGTTGAAATGTGAAATTCAGTGCTACCGAAACAGTCTACATTGATGCAGCACTTTCAAAACCAGAAAATGCTGAATTTCCTTACATGCTTTCTAGAGAAATTATTTGAAGTTTCATTTAAATCCAAAAAAAAAGAAAAGAGGTTTGAGGCAGGTCAGACAAAATGAAATGGTTATGGCAGTAAACCTGTTCTTTTTTGCTATTCAAATGAGTTGCTTTTTTTCCCCACATAATAATGTAGACTGTGAGGCATACTAGTGTTAGCTCTTCTATGATTTTTAATAGCTCTTCACTTATCATTACTCTGATCTTTGCGCTGGCAGTCATTACAATCAGGCCATTCTGTCAACAGGTCAGGAAGAGTACTATATGTAAATGAGAATTGATTTTGCATGGATCAGTAGAGAAAGTAATACTTGCTTCAGGGTCTGCTCTGATTTATGCAGACGTTTCTCAGTTTTTGTGATGTACTCTAAAGTATACTGTCAGACATAAAATGGTATGGAAATGGGACAAATCATAAAAGCATAGCTTCTAAACAAAACACTTTCAACTTCTTGGTTGCTATGAAGTGTAAAATACTTTTAAAAAATTTACAAGGCAGTTGTTGCACAATCAACAAAAGTACATTACAGTATTATTCCCAATCATACATATATGTCAGTTATGGTGACAGCACATGAAATCACCCATGGCCGTATATATCATGGCTCAATGTATGTTGATAGTCCAAATGCTATCTGTATTGATAGTCCAAATGACAACTGTATATTTGCTTCTCTTTGAGCTAAACATGAATGAATGGAAGTTCGGATGAAAAGAATGTATTTTCCTGTATGGTTGCTGGTGCTTCAAATCACACATTTGACATTGTGACGTTTCTCTGATAATAATTTGTGCACAGTTACAGAGGAATAATCCCTCGTATGCCTTTCAAGGCAATTATGAAAGTGCAATGGGATGTTTTCTTTGAAAAGAATAGTACGTATTTTACAAAAACATCAGGCTGGCATCCAGTCAGCTGATGGTGTTCTGCAGGGTTCTATCCTCTTCAACATACTCATTCACTTGGACACAGGATTCAAAGGAATACTGTGTCCTGGCAACATTAAACTGGGAGGAACTGTTGACTCCTTTGAGGGCAGAGAGGCTCTGCAGAGATCAAAACAAATTAGAGAGATGGACAATCACCAACCATGCAAAGTTTAACAAGGGTAAGTGCCGCTCGTCCTGGCTGGATGGTGACAGGGAAGGCGACAAATCCCCCCTTGAGCCCCGCTGAATCCCAGCTACCAGTGACGGCGCAGCATAGGAACAAAGAGCAGCACCACGGGTCATGGGGTAGCTTTATTTGATGCTAAAACTTCCGCTCGTCAGCGTCCCAGGACCCCGAACTGAGGGGAGACAATTACTTATATATAGGGGCAGATCCTAAGGGAAGGATACAATCTTTAACAAATCAGGAAAATTGACAGTAAAAAACAAGGTGGGGAATACAATGTATAAACCAATACAGAATTTCAAGGGAGGAGAACAGTTTCAGTGAACTAATAGAGTTTGGAGAAATACAAAACTGACAGGGAGCTTTCACGAGGGAAGGCAGGCACAGGAAAAAACTGGCATTTAATGAAAGGAGGAGTGATGAAAGTTCTGGGAAAAGGGCAGGGACAAAAGGAACAGCATAAGGAAACTGCAAAATTACAAATCAAGCAATAAACATACTAATAAAAAACAATACAACAGGCAAGTAACAGATTCTGCCCTGGGATGCTGCAACCCTGGAAGTATGGACAGACTGTGGAATGAGAGGCTGGAGAGCAGCAGCATGGAAAGAGAGCTGGGGTCCTGGCTGATGGCAAGTAGAATATGATCAGCAGTGCCTTGGCAGCCAGGAGGGCCACCCTGTCCTGGGGGGCATCAGGGACAGCATCACCAGCTGGGCAAGGGAGGGGATTGTCCCGCTCTGCTCTGCTCTGCTCTGCTCTGCTCTGCTCTGCACTGGGGCGGTCTCACCTCGAGTGCTGGGTGCAGTTCTGGGTGTCACAGTGTGAGAGAGTCATGGCGCTAGTGGAGAGTGTCCAAAGGAGGGCTGTGAAAATGGTTAACAGTCTGGAGGGGAATCTGTATGAGCAGAGGCTGAGGTCACTTGGTCTGTTCAGCCTGGAGAAGAGGAGACTGAGGGGAGACCTCGCTAGTCTGCAACTTCCTCATGAAGGGAAGAGGAGGGGCAGACACTGATCTCTTCTTTATTGTGACCAGTGACAGGACTCAAGGTAACAGCATGAAGCTGAGTCAGGGGCTGTTTAGGTTGGATATCAGGAAAAGGTTCTTCACACGAGGAGTGGTTGGGCACTGGAACAGGCCCCCCGGGGAAGTGGTCACAGCCTGACAGAGTTCAAGAAGCATTTGGACAATGCTCTCAGGCAGATGGTGTGACTCTTGCAGTGCCCTGCATAGGGCCAAAAGTTGGACTTCGATGACACTTGAGAGTGTTCTATGATTCTACGATTAAAAGGTAGAACTTTGGTAACATGTAGGTGCCACCAAATTCTGCTATAAGTGCTACCACTGTACTATAAGTGTTAGCTTTGGGATGTACCAACTGATTGAAAGCTAATTGAAAATTAAAATTAATTTATCTATCCAGCTAATTGAGTAGTCTGTACTATACATGAACCACATGGGCAAATAACTGATCATCATTTGATGCTGTGTTGACATTGTCATTTTCCTCATTTTCCACAAGTAAAAAAGATTGAGAACAAAAGGTATGGGGAATGATGCTTTCTTGGTTTCAAATCAACTATAAATAGGTTGCAGAGTTTGAGTTAGAAAAAAGACATGATTAGCCAAGGATGCCCACCCTGAAAAAAACCCTCTAGGCACTGTGCTTTCCAAATGGTAGAATTTAATTTTTTTTTTCAGAATAACCTACTTGCAGTTAACTGTTTCTAATTCTGTTACAAGAAAGAGCTCAAAAATCCTTAATCCTGATTTATGAAATGCTAGTAAGTTTATTGAAAAATAATGCTTAGTAGAAAATTCGTGAATTGCTGTAGATAAAAATGCCTTTCTTAACTGAAAATTCTCAGGCCTTCTGGAACTGGTTTAATTAATTGCTTTTCAATAACCAAACCAGGGGTTTTCTTAGCAAACAAAACTATTATAATCTGAATTTACTTTTTTCCCTCAGAAAGAGGAGTTCAAGCTACTTCTGTGAGAGTTGTACTTGGATACTTGTGTTTACGAAGTCTTGTGTAAAGAACTGACTTCATATTATTCTTTCAAATCCTGGTTCTCTCAATTTTCTGTGACTTGTGGGATTTGCAATGTTTATGCCAAACTCAGACGGTCATGAGGAGTGCTCAGATCAGCTGACAAGAAAATCCATCAGGTTTTTTCAGCCTAAAATGTTCAAGTGCTGAGTGGACCATCAAGTCTTATGTCTTGATCAGTAGTCTGCTCCAATGAAATAGATCACAGTTTTACAGAGACTGGACCTTCAAATAATAAAACCAAGCTGTAACAAAGACCTTTTTAACTCTTTAACTTTTGTAAAGAGTGTTTCCTCTCATAAAGTGGAGCACTCTTTCCAGCATCAAATGCTAGCATGATGGTTAGAAGAAAGCAGGGATGATGAATGTCAGCGTGTCACATGAGCACATAGCTAAGACTGCAGATGTTGAGCAGAATTACTGGCATGGAAGACTGGATGACTGCTAGAAGCTCACATAATAGAAACAAGGAGTAGAACTCTATGGTAGTACAAGTTACAACTTCAGATTAGATCATGTGTACAACTTCAGATTAGATCATGTGCAGATACCACTTGTAAAGTCTTGCAAAAGTTTAGGCAGAAGACACCTAGTCTGTTAGGTAAAAATAACTGAAGAGTTATTCAATAGTAGCTGCTCCAAATTGAATAATTTTAAGTAGCAAGACCATTTTTCTAGGTTTTACAGCAAAGACATAGACTTGCAAAATTTTGAAAAGATTTGAACTTTAGAGGGAAGAATAGAACTGTGTTAAACAGGCATTTCATTGTAATACTTGATCATGAGCTGCATTATTTCCCAAAATCTTTTACATCAGTTTAAAAGAAAAATGCATGGAAAAAATAGGAGAAAGGTCAGAAATCATAGTAGCATGCAGAACTATACGTGCAGACTTCCATTTCACCTCTTGTTCTTATTATCAAGGAAGCCCTGATTCCATAAGATAATTTCCGTTTCACTGTGCCAATGACTAAATCAAAATCTCTTTGTTTACAGCTTACAGAGTGTTAAGCTAATATAAGCCTGCTTTAATAGTCTGAAGTTGTAGCATTAGTCTTTTTCTGGGAGTGGGGCAGCTTTGCCAGTTCTACTGTCGGAAGTTACAGTAGTAATCTTTCCTGAGTAGAACCAGCTTAGCCAATTTACAGGAGGCAGTGCATAACCAAGTCAAGCCCCTGGAGTCACCTAACAAGGACAACAGTTAATGCTCACAGGCTGGTGAGCACCTTGCCCTTCTTATGAGAACCCTGATTACTTTCTGAAGCTGTACACTTAGATTTTCTCACTATGTTCCAGAGTTGTAGCAAGATATTTGGAATTCTTCTGTAAAGAGCTCACCTCTTTGGGAGGAGAAGAATGATTTCCAAGGCAATAGCTGATTTGCAGAAGGGAACAGGTAAGTGGTGCACAGCCAGACTGCAGTCATTTTGCCAAAAGCCAGCTTAGTACTGCCAAGTGATCTCGTGCCATGCATGCTCATGCTCTGCACCACTCTTGCTGTGGCTGTTGCTGCCCTGTACACCACCCCAGACCCACACTGAGGTAAGAATATATATATGAATGCAGACAGTGTTCCTCATTCCCCTCAGGAGGATCAGAACTGAACTTTAATTTACAGCAGAGAGCTAACTTGTATTTGCTTCTGAAAGTAACTGATTTCACTGACGTCCAGGTGTTGTAATGGCATGCTGTGTATTAACAAACTCATGCCAGTCTTGGCTTCAGTAAAGAATCACTGTTACTGACTTAAAATTGCTCAATGTCATATTTTCAAAACAAAGGTATATGAAAAGTAAAAGTTGTCCTCAGTGGAGCCATTAGATGCTGCTGCTCTTCTTATTCCATTTTGTTCTATTGTGGTCTATCTGTTCTGGGAGAAAAAGTAAATCATCAGCAAATCATCCTTCCCTCTATATTTTCCCTGTGGACCAGTTTCTTGTTTTCATGTAAGGAGTAGAGC
Source organism: Hypocryptadius cinnamomeus (assembly GCA_013400635.1). Lineage (NCBI taxonomy): Eukaryota > Metazoa > Chordata > Aves > Passeriformes > Zosteropidae > Hypocryptadius > Hypocryptadius cinnamomeus. The sequence goes on along the minus strand of VYZP01051413.1, from coordinate 10,178 downwards.
CTTTCTCCCATGACAGGGATTGCCTTTATTTTAGGATTGTGCAGGCACATCATAAGTGTCACTAACAAGGTGTCTTCGTTCTTCCCCCTGACTGAACTTGTCTGCTTGTTCCCCATCCCACAAACAGTAAAGGTAAGAGCCTGGTAGTCACTGGCACTGGCCAAAACATCAGGATGTAATTGTGTAACAAAAGTTACTCCTGCTGGAAGAACACCTAGTTATTTGTCTAGAACAGTAGCAATTTCCCCTCCTTTCTAAAGAGTCATGACAGGTGTGGATGCAGCCACACACTGCCACAAATGCTACCTTTACAAGGATGGCTAATCTATCATGAAAGCCGGTGTGAGGGTGCAGTGAATAGTAAGCTGCAGTCATGAGGGAAGATGTGACGAAGCAAACACATGCTGTTTGGGAGTGAGGAGTGCATTCCAAGCAGCTTTGGAATGAAGCCAAGCAGCACTGGCAGTCTGTCCTGCTTGCATATGTTCCGTTTACCAACTTGAGAGTGGGAGGAAGAGCAGAAGCTAAGGAAAGTGATAAAAGAGCTGTTTCTGCCAGTAGGAGAGATCTCAGTCTCTCCTACCACTGTATTTTCTCTTTCTGTATTATTCTGCAGATGCTTGTTTTCTGTGGCCCTTTTCTTGTACCTTCCCAGCCTCTCCTCACATCTGCACCACCCAATAAGAAGTACACAGGTAGCCATCAGTGGGAATTTCCTAGACAGTGGCATAACTTGCACTATGATCCCTTCCAGCCAAATGATCCTGAGAAGTAACTTTTTAGTGTGTCTCTCATCCTTTCAGTTTTAAAACTGTGCTTTTGTAACTGAACACAAATAGTTGTGTGGGGTTTTTTTGTTATTTTATGTTTGGCATTGCTTTTAATCACTTGTATTTTCTCATAATTGCTTTCAATTTTAATTTCACTTTCAAAGTCAATGAAAAATAATTCAAAACCATAGTCTTCAATGTCAGGAGTTCTGAACAAATAGAAAAAAGGATAAAAGATGAAAAACAAAAGGTGTTTTGGTATCAATTCAACAATATGCAGTTTTGTAGATCAAATCTAGGATTTTGCGTAAAATAGATCAGAGTGCATTCTTTACAATTGGATTCTCCTGATTCTGTTGCACAGGGGCAAGCAGCTTCTTCACATAAAGCACAAAAATTGCAGGTTTTTGGTTTGAGACAGCCTGGTGTCATTCCATCTCTACAGATGTACGTTCTTTCTGAATGTGACCGTTAGTGGACAAGCAGTCTCACGCCTGGCACAGAGAGTCTCAATACAGCTGTGTCAGGACATGTACAGCGGTCATCTGGCAGGAATCCGTGCCTCTGGTGCTGCAGTCACTACCCCATCAAAAGCAAAAGTAGCGTTTGCAGTGCTGAATTGTGTCCTGGATGTAGGCAGTGATTTAAGGACAGGTTTCTTTCTGGCCTGTAATGTAGAACTCTGGAATGACACACAGAAGGCCAGCTCTTCCAATGAGTGTAGTCCACAACGAGTCCCAGAGGGAAAGATGATGAACAGTTGAATGGCTCTACACAAAGCAGTAGAGTACCAGGCTTCTCACCATCCAGAAACCTCCATCAATAGCTCTTGCTAACTGAGCAACAGTGTTGGAAATGTGCCCTCACTTCGGAACGGACTCAGACCTGTATTCCAAGGCAACATGACAGTGCACAACTGCATGCATGCCACAGCAGCTTTAGACAGAACGGGAAATTTAAAACACTCACATATAGTTTGAAGCTAAGTCATGGATATAAAAAAATAAAATTATTGAATCTAAGGATCTAGTGGTGAAATTCATCTTGCAGATCACACTGCTGGAAAGATAAAGTATGGTGTAGTTATTCTGAAGGCTGTAATAGCAGACATGAAGTGAAGCTGACAAAAGGATACATAAATAAACAATTTAAACATGAAATAGGAAAAATATAGTGTTGAAGGAAAATTAGGCAGATTTTGGTTCAGTGAAAGGAGTGATTTCCAGAAATTTTAACAAGTGGAAGGAGAAGAGATGACAGTAAACCATAAGTTAGGTAACCAGATATCCCAGTTTGGGTAGAACTATGTTTTTTAACAGCATACAGTATTTTTCTTGTTTTTCTTTGCTCAAACTTTATCCCTCAGAATTTTTTATAGGTCCATGACAGAACCAGAAACAGTGTCCTATCACATGTAATAGGCACATGACCTAAAGCAGAAGGTATCTACTCTATTACATGTCAAGTCTATTTTATAAGATAAGCCATAGGAACTACAGCTTTCCAAAATCTCCACAAATCTCTAGAGTCTTCTTTTTGTGAACAAAATCAGCTGATGGCATATATCTGTATATAATATGGACATTGTGTTCTCCTTTTCAGTAGTTGGTGCTCCCATGGGAGTTTTCTGTAAGGTTTAGGAAAGCACACTGTGTTGGTTTTGCATAAATTGATTTTTGGTGAGGAGGGAAGGAGCCAGCCATGAAAGTGATTTTTTCTGTAAGGAGCTTCTAAAAGCTTCCTCCATGCCTGGCAAAATCATTGCTGGCTGGCTCCGAGGATAGACATGCTGCTAAGCCAATTAGAAAAGCTGGTAACACCTCTATGATAAGGTACTTGAGAAAGACAAAACTGCAGGAAACCCTCTTTCTCCCTCGCCTGTGAGGAGGGGTGAGGGGACTGGCTGGGTGCCTTCCCAGAGGAGCCCACTGGTCCCTTTTCCAGCAGCCATGCCACCGGAGGCCATCCCAGCGCCGTGAGCAACATTGCGGCCCGTGCCAGGAGCGGCCCTGGCTGAGACTGAGAGCGGCCGGGGCCAGAAGCAGGCATGTGGCCACCACCATCTTGGCACAGCAAGCGATAGACTTTGCCTGCCTGGCCCCTTCTAACCTGCCGCACCGCAAACGAAAGGACAGAAACAGTGGCAGCTTTTTCTTTTTTTCAGCGCTCCACATGAGGAGGAACACCGACTGGAACCGGTGGCCGGTGCATCTTGCGCAGTGTCGGCAAAGACCACGTGGCCAAGAGCAAGAAGCACAACGAGCAGTTCCCCAGTGCAGAGCCAGGACAAGATCAACCTTTGGGCACTGCAAAACTCTACAAAAACTGTTCCACTTGATAGAACTTGAGAATAAATGAACCAACGAACGCTGATTCTCTCCTGGGTCAAAGAAAAGGAAAAGGTGAAAACATGTGAGGAGAGCAACATGCTGACTCTAAGGGCAGTGCAAAAGAGGGAGGGGGAGGAGGAGGTGCTCCGAGCATTGGAGCTGAGATTCTTCTGGAAACCATGGTGAGGATTATAATACAACAAACTGTTTCCCTATAATTCATGAAGCGCATGGGGGAATGCAGAACTCACCCACAGCCCATGCAGAAAAGGTGCTCACACTGGAACATGTGGATGCTGAAAAACTGTGATCTGGTGAGAGGCTTGAACAGAGACAGAGAGAACTCTCTCTTCCAGAGACAGAAAAAAGAAGACCCTCGCTTTTATACTAGAACAACCCATCCTTAAAAACAAAACCCCATGAACTAAATGACCCACAAAAAAAACCAGTTTTGGGAAGACTGTTTTTGCCTGTGGAAGGGACTCGTGTTTCAGCTGGTTTTCAGGTAGGACTACTAATAGAAATTAGAACCATGTTGGAAATGTTCACAGAAAATTGTCTTCCGTGGGAAAGACCCCATGGCATAGCAAAGGACACTTCTCTCCCTAAGCAAACTGAAGAAAGATCTTCAGAAGTAACAAACTGACTAAAAATTCTATGTTTCTGTTTCCCTGCTCTGTCAGTGGGAAAGAAAGAAGGGCAGGGGCGGGGTGGGGGGGGATGGGTAAAGGTGTTCTAAAGGTTTGTTTTAGTTCTCATTATCTTCTTTTAATTCTGTTAATAACTTTTTCTTTATATCTTTTAAGTTTTGAGCCTTTTTTGCCCTTAAAGTGTTTCTTCCCAATCCTTACCTCAACTCATGAATCCCATTAAAGTGTTTTCTTTCCCCCTCCTCTCCTTAACTATAGCAGAGGAGAATGAGTGATTTTTGTGGGGGGCACTGGCATTTGGCCTGCAATCAACCCCCAACACACATTCATTTAATAGCTGACTTTTGAAAAACCAATTGTATCTTACTTGCATACTCTAAATGTGTGCAGGCACTGAGCAAGCAGTGGAAATGGACACAGAAAATAGCTCTGGAATTCCAGTTTCTAGTAGCTCTTCATGCACACAGCTAAACTCAGCACAGTTTGAAACAGGAGAGATTTATTGCACAAGGGCTCATATAAAAAAACCTTCTTTTTTAAAATAAGTAACTTGTCCCTCTGAATTTGCGCTTTGACATACATAAGAGGTAGTAAATCAGATCCTTAAAAGAAAAAGCATTTTGGTAGAACTAAAAAAAAATACCCACTCACTAATTTCAGATGCTATTTTCAGAAAGGGCAAATTATGGGTATGAAAAATGACAGATTTCAGCATGCAAATTAGGCTGTCTCTGAAGAAGAAGAAACATAAATTGTTTGTTAAACTTCTGCCTGCTCAGATTTAAAGGCAGTTAGAAAATTAGTCTATTTAATGTTAAAAATGCAGTAATTGCTCTCTCAGTAACAGTAACTCAATGCATGCTTTCAAGACAAAAAGTATTGTTTCTTTAAAGCATCACAGATCTCTAGAGGAAAGGATTTCAACATTGATTCAATTTTGTACTGGTTCTTTATTAGGACAGATTTGTTTTTAAAAAATGGGTGTGGGAGATAGCAAAGTACATAGATACATCACTAAATTTAGTTGCTGGAGAGAAACAGAACACAGGAACCAGATTAGTTGCTTTATTGTGACCCTGATTGGTTATTTACAACAGTGTTGTAATTAAAATCCTTAAAATATTAAGTTACCAAATGTCAGCTTGTTCATGGTTGATACAAGCATCACTGGAAGCATATCAAAAGTGGGGAAAAACTCTCCGTACCTTTTTTGCCTTTGGAAAAAAGCCTGTCTCTCTGAAGGATTACATAGAAGGAAAGCAAAACTGTATTATTAGAAAGTTTAAAATTGTTCAGGAGGTTACATGCCAAAACCCCTGCAATTCATAAGGAAGAATTTTCTTATTAGGGTCACATCTCTTTGTCCCCCATTTAAAATAAATAAAGAAATTATTTTTCTCTAGTTTTGAAAGATGCTGTTTACATTAAATTGCAGAATTAGCTAAGGATGTCCATTAATCTCCATTCCAACCCATTGTCTTTATTGACCATTTAGCCTTTTATGTCCATGATAAGATAATTACACCAGAAGTGTTTTTATATGATGATAAACTTTAACATGATCTGAATGAATAGGTAAAGAATTCCAGAACTTCACAAAAGTGCCTGACACTAAAGGTCATGGGACCAATGTTGAACTGTTGGTAAGCATGCTAAAGTGGAATCACTATTCCCTGTGAAATACCATAGTACAAATGTGCAGCAAGCTCTAGCCTGTACTTGAAAATTCAAAACTCAGAATAACCTAGAAGCTGAAAATGGTAAATCATCATTTTAGTAAACAGAGATCTGAAGTGTTGGAGAGAAAACATGCCGGTCCATGATGAAAAAGACTGACAAAGGGAATGTTTTGCCAAAGATGTTCTTGTTTCTGTCTTTCCATAAGGATGAAATAGATGATACTGTCAGCATTAATGTGGATAAAGAGTTATGGATAGAGAATATAGTTAGTACAGATCTATTAACCTGGGTTGCCAAATTATTTCAAATATCATAAGGTACCATTATTTCTGTGTGGCTATTATTTCTGTAGTGCATGCAGAGCGCTCTGCTCCAGCTTGTGTTCTCATAGAATAAAAAACATTTAGAAGTATGTGTGTACTACAGAAATACTGTGAATCAATCCAAAGCAAGTTTTCCCCTTAGAAAAGTCCATCTCTTTTATAGTAAATGACTTATGAATGAAGGACTTATGAATCTGTAATAGAACACTGAAATATCTGTAAACTTCTCGAACAACTGGAAGTGCTGGAGTACAGCTCATAACCAGGTACTACAAATTGCTAAATTACTTTCTTTGTTAAGTGTCATGGCATTTTTAGCAGAAATTAAGGTTTGATTTTTTTTATCTACTAGTGTATTATTAATGTCTTAGATTATCAATATCTTGAGAGTACCAGCATTGTCTAAATAGTCATAAGTGGCGAGGAAAAGATGGTATAATAAACTGTTATTTTTGTTCTCAAAACACATTTCCCTTGAAAGCCCTAAACTCTTTTCCCTTTTTTTATGTTAGCTTTTGGTAGTTGTGTGTAGTTTCATACATAAGGTGCCACTGCTATTAAGCTTAATTTAAAAAAAAAGTCACCAGAAGCTGTATGGTCCGATTGGTGGAAAGAAACTTACTTTGAAATATGGTACCAGCTTGTTAAATATCTCTTAGAAAAAATATAGAGAAGTTTATTCTTGGACTCAAAGGAGTTAATTTTTTTTATATAAATTATGACTGTAACTCAAAAGCACTTATTTTTTCATGCTGTTTAACTTCCATAACTGTATATGGAAGAAAATCCATATTTAAAATCTGTGAAAATATGAATAATAAAGAACCCAAAAGTGATATAGAACACAAAGAGCAGAATTTTGAATCAGGAATACTATTGGAATTTCTATTCGAAAGGGTAATTTCATTATAAAACATTTCTCCTTTGATTTGCAATATTTATAATAACAGATTAAGGATGCTATATACTTTCTGGTTTCTGCTTTGTGCACATGCTGTGAGATGCACTTAACATTTGAGTAATATTTAGCAACCAAATATCATTCTTCCTATTTTTGTGAAAAGATATCACAGAAAGGCTAAGAAAATGGAGACAGCAAAATAATGTATTTGGTATTTAATTCAGATGAAAATTAATGTGAAAAATACCACAAAAGTACTCCATCCTCTTAGCAACTATCTGGGAAATGTGAAAAAGCAATGCAGCTTCACTTAGATGTCACATCCAAAAGATAAGCTTGGTAATGACTCTGTCAAACATTTGCAATGAAACATGTTAGAAATACACAGTCATAGTGGCCCCTTTCTTTCGCACCCTAACACCTAAAAACCCTCAGCACGGCTTTCATCATTTCAGGTCTTATTTACTGTAACCTTTCCCTGACTAATCCATTTTTCATTGCACATCTCTTCCCAGAATGCTGTTGCTAAATTCATTTCCACTTCATTTTTACACACTGCATGAGCTCTCCCTTCTCCAGTATGTCCTGTATAAAGTGGGGCCTATGTAATCTTACATTTCACATTGACTTGTGGGGCAAAAGTACTGGTGAATTTTATAAAAATTAAGATGTTCTATGAAACAGATAGTACTGAATTTGTGTTTTTTGATTAATTTTGATGTCACAGTTGTGATCTGCATCAGCTCATTCTAATTTTTTGCTGTTGGCTGATATTTGCAATCCATGCTCCATATGTTTAGACACTCTGAATTTTGCCTTTTAAAACACAGCATTGAAATAATACATAACAAAACAATTCCCATTGCCTTTGAAGGTTGCAGATGTCTGTATGACATGTCAAAAGGTAAATAGTTTTATCAGGTTGCTTTCTAATGATTGACTGCTTTTATAAACTTTTTATAAGTGACTGCATTTAAAAACTCCTATCACAGATAGTTATCTTTAAATATGTCTGTTAAAAATATGCTTCCCATGGTTGTATGACATAGATGAATACTTACTCTTGTTTTAAGACATGAGCAATGTTTAATTTGAGCCTAAGTGAAAACACTTTTTCCTGTCTTTCTCTCTGTGTATGTAAATGTGTGTATGTTTTTATGCACTGTATTTATATTGGTTAATTGTATATTGCCCAATGTGCCATAGACTGCCACTTGTGTTTTTAAATTCTGGAGGTTGTTTATGCTTTCGAGAATTGGTGAGCAAATAAACGGAATATTTTTTACCTAGCTATGTTAAAAGATTGAGGTCAGTAAAATCCATTCCATCAGTGTTTCCGAAGAAGTGTTTCCTACAGGAATTTTGTGACAGCGTTGTCCTAGTTTGTCCTACCACAGAACTATTTCAGTTGTTCTATTTTGTGTAGTAACTAACAAAATAACATTTAGGAATTGTTTAATTATTTTTATGGAGTTACTCAAGGTTGTGTGGATTAACAGATTCAATAAAAAGAGAACTGAAGTCCTACTATACATTTAAAGTTGAAGAATTCACCAGGTATTTTCACTGGTAATAACATTTTTACATTTACAAAAGAGTAAGCAATTGCCATTCCATATACCAATGAAATAGGTCCTCCTTCTTTGTAACAGTAGTGCCAAAACATCTAGTATTATACACTTCCGAAGAAGTGTATAGTTCCTTTACTGTTTAAACACTTCCTTTACTGCTTTAAACAACAATGCTGTATGTGACTTAGAGTGTTTTAATTAATTTGCTTATTGCTGAAAGAAGCCTATATACTATAATCCTTCCCAAATTTATTATTTATATGATGAACATAAAATCATAAAAATATAAGGAAATCTAATTGCTGCTTCCAGTAGGTCAATCCCTCCACCTTATTCTGTGTCCTCACACAACTATCCAAAATGGCTTTCTAATTTAAAATGTTGTAAGTACAAAAAATGTCCATGTCTTTTTCTTCCATAAAGTGTTACTGTTTCTGGATTTTGTTACTAGCTTTTAGCTGTGAAATAGGAGTGAAAAACAGTTCTAGCCAATAGAAAGCTCAATTTTTTAAAAACAAAGACAAGGAATTGGAGCACTAAGGATTCCTGCTCTGATCTCTCTGAATTACATTGTGCTCAGAGAAATTTGGTGTAGTTGCTTATATTATCATTTTTATTTTATGTAATGAGGAAACAATTCCTAAGGACTTAAGAATTGTTTGCAAAGGACTTTGAAGTCCTTGGATGGCCAATACCCAGTCACCCCTCCTTGTCCCGTTTTCTGTGTTATGGTGCATGACATGAGAAGCATTAACACTCAGAAGCTGTCACTGGAGAGAGTGGGATATAAAAAAAACCCTGCAAACCCTGAGTACCTGTCGAAGGATGGAACCATGGCTCCCCTGGGGTTCTCTGTCTCCCAACTGGTGTCAGCTGCACCCTTGCATGCCAGCAACAAGGTGGGTGGCAGTTGAGTTCCTCAGGTGTTTTAATGTATCAGCGGTCTGCAAGTTTCCCCCCTTACCCCACAGCTTAATATTATGACTCCATTAAATCCCATTATACTCAGATGCCCCAAATTAGATTGAAATAGCACAACAATGACATGATTGTAATTACTGAACTAATGGGCTTGGTGAGGGTGCCATATCGGTAAAGAAATGAAATAACAAGACACGTAACTTAAAATTATTTCTTGGAATAATAACAATATATAACTCATAAATTGTGTAAGGAAAAGTGACATGAGAAGTCCACCAGCTGCTACAACACTGAGGAAAATATTCTGATTTTACTCAGCAATTTAGCAAATTACAGGAAAATGTCAAAATGTACAATTTTCATTCTTTAAGAGTTTTCTGACAAAAAAAGCCTGCAGTTTTCTGTGGTGGCTCTTGCTCTCAGGAAAACAGCTCATGGCTTCCATAGGGCAAAGAAAAGGGCTGACAATACTCTGGCTGCACTTCATGTGGGGATCTACAGGGATGGCTACAGTGAAAATCTGCCAGAAGCTTCCCCAAGTTTGATGGAGCTAGTTCCACGTGACTTGGAGATGAACCCACTCCTGGCTGAGGTCAATCTATCAGCAATGCTGCGAGCATTTCGGGGATAACACAATAAAGAAAGGGGAGAAAAAATAAGGCACGCCCACAGCAAGAAAGGAAAAATTCAGATTCAGTTTCTTTTTCTTTATACTGCTCTGGATTGATTACCAATAAAATAAATTAATCTCCCCACTTTCATATCAGGAAGAAAAGAGTTTCACATCTATGTTTCAATTCTCTGGAAGAAGATAGAAGAGGAAAAAGCCACTTCATCCCAAGGAGCTCCTTTCTGGAGCTCAGAGCTCTGGATTGCATGAAAGTCTGTGGTTTATCCGGGGAAGAATATCTGCAAATAAAGGGAGGGACTTCCAAAGCTAGCAAAGTATTACTTTACAACACACCATTTTTAAGAACAGTCCCACTCAGTATGCTAATGTGTGTGTAGCATGCAGGCTGCGAAGGAAGGAAG
>VYZP01051412.1:0-29630 GCA_013400635.1 Hypocryptadius cinnamomeus | reverse complement strand
GCTTTTGAGGAAAAACTCACAACAGAGTCTATGGATCTGTAGGTTTTCCTGCCAAAGAGCATAATGTTGCAGAAAGGTCTAAGTGCCTCTTTTGGGTTTTGTTTCTAACATAAAAAGAATCAGTTGTGCTGATAGCAAGGCCATAAGAATTTAGAAGTCAAATTCTCCACATCCTGGGCAAGCCCATCAGGTCCATATTTGCACTGGACTCAGGGCTTGTTCAAGTATCACAATAAACCAAGGCCCTAACATGCAGAAAGTGGGGCAGAGCTCAGCTGTGGTATCAGTGACAGGCAGGATTCTGTACACATTCTCAAAGACAAGGGCTTTAGCAAACGTGAATAGAATGAAAACACTATTTCCCATCACACTACTCTTTTTTAAACTAAAAACTCCTGATTGCCATTCAGAACTTGCCTAGGTCTGAATGACTGGATTTATATATATTGATTATACTACTGCAGCCAGGTCCACTTGTGCTATGACTAAAAACATAATGAAAATGAATTTCTGTGTTGAAATCAGTAAAAATCACAGTTACTTGTAAACTGTTTTCCTAAGTGACAGAAGTAAGTGGCTATTTCAATTGCATTAATTGCATCACTTTAATGAGGAAAGTATTACTGGCTTCTTGTTTCAGACTATTGGCATGTAGATTCACATTTCTTCTTATCAAATAAAATATGGGTCAGTAACTTTTTTAGTCTTAAAAAAGCAGAGAATGCTATGAAGTGTCTGGCAAGGTATTAATCTTCCTATGAAATTAAGGTTTGGAAAGGAGGCTTTCATATCCTGCTGTGTAACTTCTACTTTTGAGTGATGGCTACCCAGCAGTAGATATCTGACATATAGACATTGCTGCCAGACTGCTTGTATAATGAGATTTTATTTGAACACTGAATTTCTGAAGACCTAAGGACTCACTTCCCCTTCTGCATATTTTGGTATGAACACCTCAAAATCAAGCACAAGAAACACAGATCCTTGTACTTGTTCTTTGCATCCTCAGATGGGATAGACACACCTGCAGCCATGACAAAGTAAGGGTATAAGATCTGATTTGTACAAAGTCAGACATACTGTCAGAGAACAGAATCACATTATTAGCATTTAAGGATAATTAGAGCAGCCCCTTGCTACTGAATAAATCAGTACAACTCCACTGATACACTAATTTACAGCTGTCAGTGCCCTGTTTATTCTCTTTTGATCAATTATGTCACAGAAACTTCCCACCTGTAATTCTTGCCTCTGATCCTGGTTTACCCTCACAATCATGAGCATTTGATAATGCATGCTGACCAGATCAACAGATACTTCCAGTAATTTATGATGAATGTTAATCTGGTCTACACACAGCAATGACACCTATTTAACTAAATTGGTTTCTAATTCAATTTAGTCAAATTGGAGCAGCTTCCAAGCAAGAACACACAGACTGGTCTAAGAATAGCTAATATCATGTTAGCTTCATTCAGTTTAAAGAATGTCTGCACAACAGGATTGCAGTGAGTTTATTAAATTGATTTAGAAGCCAATTTATTTCAACCAGTACCATTTGTGTGTAGGCCAGGCTGCAGAGACAAGTGCAAACTGCAAAATGCAACATTAATTGTCATAATTACTGCTCCCAGAAAGTAAAGAAGTAATTAGTTTGAATAAAGTTTTCATTTGTCAATGAACAGCACGCATGCAACTATAAAGCTAACAGTGTTTTGTTTACATTGTAGTTTTCCCCAGGCAGCTGTTATGCCATTAGTGATGAAATGTCATAGTTGCATTACAGTCTTAGTGTGAAAATGTTAAAATGTAAATATATTTAAACATCTTGGGAATATTGTGATCATGGCTAATTTTTGCTTCTATTGCAACACTGATGGAAACGCCTTCATTCTCTATTTGCAACCTTTTTTCCCCCCTTTCTTTCATTTTAGGTTTTTAGGTGCCTGAAGAATTTAATGCTTAGTTATGTCAATAGGCATGCTAAGAAATTAGTTCTTTATTTTCAATAAAAAACCTACAGATTGGTTTTGTCTTTTCTTTTATCTGTGGTGATAAAAGATTGAGATTACTCCCTTTCTATCCTAATCATCCACAACCAGCTAAAGGCATCTGAGTAGTGGCTGAAGATCTGTGTAAACTGAATGATATTCAAGTTTCCAGTGCTAATTCCTAGGCAAAAGGCAGAACTCAAGTTTCCTGACATGAATGCAGTCCCCTTAGTAAGAGTGACCTGAGTTTGAAGAGAGGGAAAATGCTTTTTGATCTGGAGGATATCAGAAAATAGCCAGAGTAGAAAGCCCTTTTCTTCTCTTTTCTTTTGGTCACTGGGATGTAATCATGATGTCATCTGTGAGTAAGAAGACATTTCTGTGAAACACTCTCCCTAGGCCCTCAAATAATTTCTTACCAGGAAATTGGAAGCGATTGCTGAAAAACTAATTTTGTACCTCTTTCTCCATAATATACAGGAAGTCACTGAACAGTGATGATCAGAGGCCACTGGAGTGTAAATGTCACTGGAATAGCCTGGACAGATGGGTCTTTTCATGGAGAGATTAGACCATGGCTCTGTGTCCTGGGGAGGGAGGTAGACAGGAGTTGTGGGACACACACAGTGTCTCTGGGTTCAGAGAGAGAAGCGGGTCTTGTTCCTTGCTCAAGGTTCTCACCTCTCCTGTGGGGACATTTTTTGACTGCCATATTCAGAAAATGCAAGGCTTTCTCAACAAGCTCTAGGACAGTTTTAGAGATGAACTGCTCTTCCCATCAGTCACAACTTTCCCTCTTTCCTTTCCACCAGCCTCTCTTCTTCCTCCTCTCAGGAACTGCATCTTTCCCAAGATTCCTTCCAGTGCAAGACAGGGCTGTTCCCTCCATCCCCCACACCTCCCAGCTCTAATCCCAGGAGCTGCAGAGTTTGTGGCTGCCATGTGTCTTGAATATTTAACATACTCTATAGTCTTGCTGCTTTTCAAGAATCTGATTAATTACTTAAAGTTTACAAAGCACGTTGAGGATGAAAGGAACTCTAATATCAATGGTAAGTACCATGGTTATTTACTTTGGCTTCTGGCTTCCCTCTCTTTGTCCTGAGAGACAGAAATTGGTGGCCACCTGAATTTTGATCTATGAACAAAAAATTGAATTTGGCCTGTGGAATTCAGCAGAATGGGACACATGCAGTGTACTGTCACGCTGAGGAGGCTCACGTTTAATTTCTGTCATCATATTCTTATGTGGTGGCCAAGACTATTTCCAGATAGGCATAACATTTCAGTGACATGAATTTAACAACAAAACACTGCTGCTGGTTTTACTAGTACTGTTTTCACACCTGACTGAGGACAAGAATTAATTCCATGCTCTTTAGGGGCTGGTCAAGGAGGACACATAGGTCCCCACCAGCACACAAAAGCAAGTCTTGGTCCAAACAGCCTTCAAAGCAACTGAAATAATCCAAAAGACTTAGGGATGAGTCAGGGAGGTACAACACAGACACAATATCACCAAGAACAAGGAAGCCACAAAATTATGTGAAAAACAAAGGAAGAACTTTTAAGAGAACTTAGCAAAACTCTCACTTCTAAGTGAACACCTTGTCCTAGGAAAGGCAGCTGAAGGGATTGAAATGATTCCTACCCAATGCAGTGTCCTCATCAGAAAAAGACAATGTAGTTGATTTATACTGCTTAAGTCTAGTTCCCTTGAAGAACAACCTGCAATCCATATGTGAAACACAAAAGCAACAGAAACTTCTCCATGATTGCTATGACAACTTTAAGTCACTTGGGAATTACATGAAGTTTACATTTATTTTCACAGCATTTAGTACACAGAATATATAATTCACTTCGACTAATACTCTTTCTCTGAATTTCAGTCTTACTCCAAGACTTTGCAAACACAGGATTAAAGAGAGATATTGCTCCTTGCAAAATAAACACTTGCTTTGAGCTCTAAATGAGAATTTCCTTAAACCAACTTGGCTTTGAGCTTCTCTCAAGACTTCAGACTTCCCTCAGGTAGTCTGGCAAAGTTTCCTGATAGCTACTGAATGAGTGGGAAAATGTCAACTTCCAAAAAAAAAACCCCAAAAACCAAAACAAAAAAAACCACCCCAAAAAACCAACAACAAAACAAAACCCCAATAACAAGTGGATCCTAAATACACAACAGGCTGCAACAAAGGTGCCAACATTAGCAGTAAGTGAATGAACTGCTGTTTTCACATGTCAAGGTACTGCCTGCTTGCAGTTTTACTGGAAGTGTAAGATGTAATTAGCAGGTAGGGCTGCTCTTGCTCAGTTCAGTTATGAGAAGACCTTGGTGGATACACAAATAATTTTGGTATTACTGCACATGTAATGCACACTCAGCTTCCTTTGAGCCATAAATCACTCCCATAGCACTATACTTAGACCCAGGGCTGCTAAAATATACACAGACAATCCTTGACTACTTCTAAGATGCTTTACAATTTAAGTTCAGCAGGAATTTCAGTCTGTAGTATCCCAGAAAAAGCTCTTCTGAATCAGATGGAAAACCATGTTCCAAATGTATCTTTAAAGAACCCAGTCAAAACTCCTGCTGCAGGAGAGTTGACATTTTGCACCATTAAACACATTAATCTTTTAAGAAGTTTCAGGCAACACAGATGAAGTTCAGAGTTCTATCTGCATGAGGGCAAGGAGGATGCAGGCATTTAGGGGACTCTTCTGTTTGATTATGAGCACAGTGCAGTTCCTAAATGACAAGTGCTTGTGGATTTGTTGTGTAGAGTTGCATCTGTCCTCGGTAATTGGGAGCAGAAGTCCATCTGCCAGAATGTGTTTGGTGAATCTCTTTGCAGGCTGCCATTTTGTGAGCAAGGACATACACAGCCCCCTCGGTGACCCCTCCCTAAAACCATCTGTAGAACCTTCCAGCTGCTCCTTTCTCTGACTCATCCTCCAGTTATGCTTAAGGAGAGAGTGGAACAAAGGAGAAAATCCCTGTACATATCTACATGTATATGGATGCATGTTCAGCCATGAGGAAGATGAGGGGGTCAAGAAGGCATCCCCTTAACAAAGCAGCCTGGTCTTTTTCTGTTGAAGAAATGCCCAGGCAGCAAATTCCCACCTGCCACTGGGGCTCTGCTGCAGCAGCAATACAACCAGCAGTCTGCTTTTCCCCCTTATGCTTCCCCTTCCTGTTCATTCCTTCTACAGCTTCATTCCAGTGCAGCCTGAGAATTCATTCTCTGGGTTGAAGAAGGATAAAATGCATGAAGGGAGGTAAAAGACAGAAAATCTCAGTGAACAATTTTGCACCAAGAATGTATTGGTGCAAAATTCCTCTCTTAATTGCATTGATATTAAGGACACACTGGAAGATACTATAAGAACAATTCTTTCTGAACACTTCAATAAATGAGCATGGCTTTCCTTTTCCCACTTCAGAGTGGGTACTCCATTAACTTTTTAAACATTTTAATTGTTTCTAATGCTTCATCTAAGAGGAATCTTATAGTGGAGAAAAACTGTTGGGCTGGATTTTCCTTGAGTAATTCTCAATGGAAATTCTCATTAGAGCTCTGACCTTACATTTAAAGAACTGCAAAGGGAAAAAAGTCAAATTAATTAGTCACATTATTTTTCCTCCAGCATATTTTAAAAATTAGCAAGTGGAGCATGAAGGAGAAGGGGGCTCATTCTTCAGCCCTTTCACACAATAGCTGTTGCAGTAATGACTCTGGGAATGCAGACAGGGAGGGCAGCATCAGACCCTGAAGCATATGACAGGCATAAGCCAGGCCTGGGGAGGCACAGCTCAAGCCTCTTGCTGTTGTATCCTGAGCACTCCTTCACCACTGGAGTCAATGGGAACACTTGAGGCATTTTATGGGTACCAGGTTGAAACTTGTCAGTGTTCTATGGCATGTGGAGTCACCTTAGCAGCTGGCAGCCCTCCCAAGAGCACAGAGCTCTGGCTCCCACCCTGACACACTAGCTCCATGCCTGCACAATTCTAGTGATTTAAATTGTGTCCTATCATCCTACTCCAGAGTAACACAGCTGAGAAGCCAGTCCTGACCATCTAATCCATAAGCAGCTGTACTTCAAGTATCTCTTTATTTGCATACCTATCCTGAGGCATCATTTATCATGAGAACTATTCAGTACACATGATTTTAGCGTTTTATGCTCCTGACATTTCACCATGCTGGTAACTTCTCTCAAACCACGACTAAGACTTTGATCTGAGTCTCACGACTCAGTTGTTCTGTCTGCCCACTCCTACCTCACATGGATGGAAACACCTTCTATCCTTCAAAAATCATCAGTTTTGAGATCTCCAACTGTCATTTCAGTCTCAGTGCTATTACACAGATAGAATACAACTTCATGGCAAAAAAAAATCCCAAACAAACAACAAACCAAACACAAAAAAGTTTGCAATTTCCACATCACACAAAATACCACATAAAAAAAATACCCTGTGTGAAGATCATAAAAGAAAGATTAATCTAAAGTCATCATTTCAGAATGTCTGATTCCAGCTACCTACTATCAAGGAAAGAAGACTGACAAAAAACAACTGCAATCAAATATTCTAATTATCTACTTTTCCTTCCTCTCTCTGGTGAAACTGTTTTATATTTTCTTTCTTGACACTAGCAGTTTTATTCACAATTTTGAAGAAACATATATTTGTTGTCTGAGATCATATCTGGCCAATCATCAAAATGCAAAGAATAGTTACAGAATTAAGAAAAAAATCTATTCCCTCTGAGAAACAGGAAGACAAGACAGATGATATTAATCAGTGCAATTCCACTCACTCAAAAAGAATTGCATAATTCACACCAAATCAGAATGTGGTTCATAATTTTAAATTAGGATCCTGGTTATTTAACAACTTATTGCAGAGTTCCAAGATTACAAAGCCACTCTATCCTTATTTTTTTTTTCTATTTACTGATAAACATGTTTCCTTGAAACAACTTCAACTGTTACAGTTAAAATCTTAAAACCTGCTGAGGTCCAAAGTTATTACTTCCTGCCAGGAATGTCTGAAAGGAGTCAGAATATTCATCTTGAATAGCTCTCCTGGGAATATATGAGTGTTTTTCCTGAATAGCATGCTTGCTCTGGAATTTGATAATCTTTGGCATTTTCAGCATTTCACACAAAGCATCATTTTGAAGGAGTGTCTCATCTTACCCTAGCTTTAAAATGTTTGGAAAGGACCAAGAGCCAGTTCTACCTTCACCCCAAAGACAAATGGTTTTCTCTTCATTCTCTATCATTAATAAAGGTAGGGTTTGTAAAAGAGCTGTTTAAAGGAAGACTATTGATATGAAGTCTTCCATTTGTAGGCTGTGTATCATCAACTTTTTCAAAAGCTGGCTGTAGGTTCTGCTTCTCTTCTCACAGATTGTTTTGTATATTTAGTCCTGTGCTGTCTGGTCTTGGATGCCACTCAGAATCATAGAATTGATTGTTTTGGAAAAGACCTCTAAGGTCATTGAGTCCAACTGTTCACCAAACACTGCCATGTTCACCACTGAACCATGTCCCCAAGTACCACATCCACACGTACATGCACCTACTGGGATGGTGGCCCCACCACTGTCCTGGGCAGCCTGCTCAATGCTTGACAAACACTTCCATGAAGAAATTTCTCTTAATATCCAATCTATTCCTCGTCTGGCACAGCTTGAGGCAGTTTCCTCTTGTCCTGTCCCTGTTCCCTGAGAGCAGAGCCTGACCCCCACCTGGNTCTAGTATATAATTTCTTCTAATATAATATAATATCATAATATAATATCAGCCTCCTGAGAATATGGAGTCAGATTCATCTCTTCTCTCGTCCTGGGACCCTCGCAAACACAACAGAGCCCCCCAAGCTCCCTCAACTGCTTCTGGTGCTCCAGACCCTTCGCCAGGACCATGCTCTTCCCTGGACATGCTCCAGCCACTCAGTGTCTTTATTGTCATGAGGGCCAGGACTGCCCTTGGG
Organism: Hypocryptadius cinnamomeus; assembly: GCA_013400635.1. Lineage (NCBI taxonomy): Eukaryota > Metazoa > Chordata > Aves > Passeriformes > Zosteropidae > Hypocryptadius > Hypocryptadius cinnamomeus. The sequence goes on along the minus strand of VYZP01051412.1, from coordinate 21,623 downwards.
ACTCAAGGTGTGGCCTCAGCAGTGCCAGCACAGGGGACAGTCACTGCCCTGGTCCTGGGGCCACACCATGGCTGGGACAGCCCAGGTGCCACTGGCCTCTTGCCCACCTGGGCTCACCTCCAGCTGCTGTCACCAGTACCTCCAGGGCCTTTCCCAGATTTCCAGCTGCTCATCCTCCAGCCTGGAGCTGCAGGGGGTTGGTGTGACCTAAGTGCAGGACCTGACTCTTGGCATTGCTGAACCTCAGANCTGCCATGTTCACCACTGAACCATGTCCCCAAGTACCACATCCACACGTACATGCACCTACTGGGATGGTGGCCCCACCACTGTCCTGGGCAGCCTGCTCAATGCTTGACAAACACTTCCATGAAGAAATTTCTCTTAATATCCAATCTATTCCTCGTCTGGCACAGCTTGAGGCAGTTTCCTCTTGTCCTGTCCCTGTTCCCTGAGAGCAGAGCCTGACCCCCACCTGGCAGCCCCCTCCTGTCAGTTGTGCAGAGCCAGAAGGTCCCCCCTGAGCCTCCTTTTCTCCAGGCTGAGCCCCCTCAGCTGCTCCTCACATGATTTACTCTCTAGACCCTTCCCCAGCACCACTGCCTTTCTCTGGACATGCTCCAGCCCCTCAGTGTCCTTCTTGTAATGACAGGCCTAGAACTGCACACAGGATTCAGGTGTGGCCTCACCAGTGCCCAGCACAGGGGACAGTCACTGCCCTGGTCCTGGGGCCACACCATGGCTGGGACAGCCCAGGTGCCACTGGCCTCTTGCCCACCTGGGCTCACCTCCAGCTGCTGTCACCAGTACCTCCAGGGCCTTTCCCAGATTTCCAGCTGCTCATCCTCCAGCCTGGAGCTGCAGGGGGTTGGTGTGACCTAAGTGCAGGACCTGACTCTTGGCATTGCTGAACCTCAGACCATCCATCCAGCCTGTCCAGATCCCTCTGCAGAGCCTTCCTGCCCTCCAGCAGACCAACACTTGTACATTCCAGAGCTCCTCTCAAACATGCAGCTCTCCATCCTACTGAAACAAAAAATCTCATCTTCTACAAAGTCACACTTCTAAGAAGTCACAAGACAGAAAAGGGTCTGAAGTTCAAAGATTTCATGGGCAGCAGGGATTGTTTATTCTCACCTTCTACCATCTGAGCAAACATCAGTCCCACGAAAGAATTCCTGTATCTGCTAAATAACTTCCCATTGGGCTCTAGCTCTAATTTCCAAGCAATTGGCCCAAATTCATGGTTCCCTGGTTGCACCAGCAACCCACAGCTGTTCTGGAAATCATACTTCTGAAATGTATTTTCAGCTTGAAAAAAACAAGAAGTTTTTTATCTGCTGAAGCCCCAAAATGCTTAGGTCTCCTCAAGGTAGGTGGGACAATAAGGTATGGGGAGGACTGTCAAATGATTTTTTAGGAAGATGTTTGGTCTCTAAGGCAATGTTCAGAGGTAAACACCTTATCCTGCAGTCAGAGCTGAAAGAGAGAGACTTTGCTCACTGAAAAGCAGGACGCAGAGTTTTGGCTTATTTGGCTATTGATGCACTCTGAACTGAAGTTCTCTCATGTTGCCAGAAATTCTCCTGCTTCTCAGCTGCACCCACCCAAGGATTGAACTGTTTGTCATCACCTTCCATATATTTCACCACAATCCATGTATTTCAGACTAATGACAAAACTCAGCAGTCTTGCTTTATGCAAATTAAGACAGTAAATATATTTCATTGCATTCTAATTGTATTGTAAATTTGTGGGTTTAGTGGTTTTGTTTTTTTCCATATTCACTTTTATTCCCTTTTAGCTGATCTAATTTATTAATTTATCAGCTGTCTTGAAACATAATGCAGCCACAGTGAATTTCATTTAATGCAATTAAAGCCCCTGAATGTTTTCAGGAGGGAGTGTTTCTCAAATGGAATAGATCTTCCCTCTGAGAATTGCTGAACGATTTGGAGCAATGTAATCCAGAGAAGACCAGTCTTACTGATGGGTAATTTTGTTTGTTGATAGTTTTTTTCTGGGCAACACAAAATTCTAAAATCTTTACTCAGTCATTGAGTAAAACTTTCACTGAACTTGTTCCCCAAAGCTTCAGTCTGTTGTTTCCTTCTCAATTTGTACTCAAACAAATTCTCAAGGATTTCAAAGGCATTTCAGATAAATAAGGAAAGAGTGAAATTCAGTACATGCAGGAGGCCAGTGCTCAACTGACATTTGCTATGTCAGTCCACTTCCAGCCCTCAAATTCTATCTTAAATTGAAACTGAGTTGTGGATTTGAGGCCTGTATTAAAGACATGAAACAAATATTATTAGACTAACTCAACTGAGGGACCATGATCAAAGGAAACTTAAAAAAGATCATAAGCATTTATCCAGAAAAAGCCACTGACTTTTGAGATACTCATCAGTACAGCAGAACACTGTAATATCACATCTACTAAGGGAGTTCAGATTATGCCACAAATAATGGGTTTGGGCCTCAGTTGTAAAATAATAAATATCAGGATGAAGTTGTGAAGTACAGAAGGGAAAGAAGATAAGACAAAAGATAAAGATGCACTAGTCATGAACTAGGTACATTTGTTTTGTCTGTGGCTTCACTATCATGAGTCACCAGGTAGTAAATGAGCTACAGAAGCAATTGTCAGAGCACAGCTCTTTAGCTGACCTGTGGCTACCAGCACACTCGTACACTGCAGCAACCAGAAGGCCCAACCCTGCTTTCATTAAGATGGGGACATTTTTTAATCCAAGATCACAAATGGACCAATAAAAATAAACCTCTTGTACCAATGTGCAGAAATCTGGAAAAAAAAAGCACTTTCAAAGCTTTTCAATTTGTTGCTCCAAATCAGGGCCTGCACAGTCCTTATTTCCACTGCAACCAGAGTTTTGACAGTCACACTTTGTTTCTTGTCAGCCAGTAGCTGAATTACTTTAACAGCAGATCTTTTTTATTCCCAGGCATCACTAAGTCTCAGAACTTGGTTGTTCTTGAAATTGATGTTTTTGAAGTTGCTTTACATTGTTTCATAAGTATTACCTGTTCTAGACAAGGAAGGCATGTTCTAGATTGCCACAGATATGATTAGCATATTATTTTTGTAGCCACTCAATTTTCAAGCTAGCATTTTCTCAACAGAAGCTGGATTATCATGATGAAAAAAAAAATCTAAGTTGTGGCATTGTGGTCAAACTCAAAAGTGCAACATGCACAAGATTCACTTAGAGCTGCTAAATACAGGGCAGGGGGACAGTCTGATCCATCTTTTCATGGATGCATGAATTAATTATTTACCTGTTACACTTGTAAACCTTCTGTCTTTCTATTTTATTCCTGCAGTTGTCACTAAGTTCCAATTAAATTGGAGCTGTCATTTCTAATGCCTACCTTTGCAAACATAATTAATTTACTTAGCAAGCTATCTACTGGGGCTTTTCAAACGTTTTCTCTCTCTCGGCTTATTAAACATTTGCCAGGAGCAACTTTACAGAAAGCACATAACATGGATGACAGTTATTTGAAGATCTCAGATTCACATTCCTTATTTCATAACCCACACGGGTGAGCAAAGCCAAGGAAAGCAGAAGTACAGGTTTCATTTGGCACCTTTCCTCATAGACTGGGATGGGATTCCCAACTGGGCACTTCAGTGCACTCAATGGAACATGCAAAACTTTATAGCATGAACATAGTAGTTTAATTGATCCAAGGAGTTAATGTTAAATATTCCACAGTTTTAACTAGCAGCATGTCACAGAATCATACAATCACAGAACTGTACGTGTTGGAAAACACCTCCAAGGTCACCGAGTCCAGCCTGTGACTGATCCCCACCTTGTCACACAGACCAGAGCACTGAGTGCCATGTCCAGGCATTCCTGGGACACCTCCAGGGATGGGGACTCCACCACCTACTTGGGCAGTGCCTGACAAGCCTTTTCATGGGGAAATTCCTCCTGATGTCCAACCTGCACCTCCCCTGGCACAGCCTGAGGCCATTTCCTCTCATCCTGTCCCTTCTCCCTTGTTCCCTGGGGGCAGAGCCTGACCCCCACCTGGCTGGGCCCCCCTGTCAGGGAGTTGTGGAAAGCCAGAAGGTCCCTCCTGAGCCTCCTTTTCTCCAGGCTGAGCCCCACCCAGCTCCCTCAGCTGCTCCTGGTGCTCCAGACCCTTCCCAGCTCCATTTCCTTCTCTGGACACTCTCCAGCTCCTGAACACAGGATCTGCAGTGTGGCTTCACCAGTGCCCAGCACAGGTGAATAAACACTGCTTGCCACTTCCTCCACCACCTGAAGTGTAAATTTCCATCTAAAGAGGATGTGAAGGGCCTGAATTTGAGGTCCTTAACATTGTCCACACCAGGCACAATTCTGCTGAAGTTGCTGCCAGGGTGGTATATGAAGGACTATCCCTAGAGTACGGGGCCACAGTTATAAAACACATCCCAAAGCCATCCTGAAGGCCAGACTTGGAGCCACTGGGAAGAGCAAAATTGGAAGCTCAGATGCAGACATGACCTCTGGAGAAATGTGCCAACACAGCACCAGACCTGCCTGGCCTGAGCCTTGTGTGAAACAGCTCTGGGTAGAACTCCCTGTTTGGGAGATACCATGCACAGGACACCATGAGCACAAGATCAAGATAGCTGCTTTGATTGCAGCAACCTGCTTGTGCTCAGTCCAGCAGGTCCAGCCACTTGAGGACATGTTGGTGCCAGTGGGCACCTTGCTGTCTGCCACCAGCAAGCTGCACAAATCAGCCTTCTGTGCTGCAGTGGGGCTGGAGGAACCTCCTTGTCTCTCACAGAGGTTGGGATGGCAGGTGGGAGCAGCTACAGTCAGACTGCAAACCTCAGCAGGGAATTTGTTTTCACCTCTCTCACCCACAGGTAATCCTACCCTCAAAAGAGCAAAGTAGAGAACTATTCATATCACATCACTTTGTCGGATGTAGGAATAGAAGATGAAAGATCAGTCTGCACCTATTCCTTTGCAAAAAAACCCAAACCAGAGCTAAAGGTAGGAAATGGGGCTGGTGGCAACCAAATTTAACTCATTGCTGACTCCAATGCATATCAGTGTCACTGTCCACTCAAGAGCCAGATGCCTTTTACTTTCACTGTCATTTCTCATGGATTGAGAGCACATAGCAAAAATACTACAGATCTAATGGCTTAGCCTTAAAATCCTCTGGATGGTGTATAGAACACAGACTGCCTGTAATTACATTCAAGGCCAGATCATAGGTTGTTTAGCACAGGGACCTCACTTACTGTATTAAATTAATCCCAATCTTCTCTTTGTAGCTGAAGACTGGACTGCTACAGAAGCATGCAAGGAGACATCAGGAGTTGACCACCTAGAACTGAAAATCTTACTTGCAGGAGAAAACAAATACTGCAGCCAAGTTCAAAACCCAGAAGGCATAAAATGGTTCTGTTTGCCTTTAAACAGTTCTTTCTGTGCTTGCCTGTACATGGCAGATGTTTTTTCAATTTAACCATCTTACAGCAGACTTCATCAGAAAAAGTAATGATGGCATTCACCTACAGAGAGCTGCTAGTTTGAATGCAGTGCTGAGAGACAATCTATCTCATGAAGAAATGTGAATGCAAGGGAGAAGAATGTCAGCATTGTGCAAACAAGAACTTTTGTCTGTTCCACACTCCAGAAGTATCCGTTCAAATAAAAGGATGATAAGATTTTAAAAAATAAGTTAAATTAAAAAAAAAAATCTATCTGATCTCTGGGCTTTAAACATGGCATAAGACCAAGTGCTTATTCATTGTTAAGAATGCCCTTTGCTGTCCCTTAGAAATCCAACAATTCTGAAAGAGCAAAAGCTGGGAAATTATTGTGAGCATGACTTGTTTGGATGCTAAATAGTGCTGAGGTCCTAAAATGCCACTGGAAGGTAAAAGACTCAGAACTCCATGGGAACTAGACTTTTTCCTTTTTAAACTAGAGACCACTTCCTGAGAAATAACAAAGATTTCTGCTAAGGAGGTGAAAGTTTTAATGGGATTGGCAAAGTAGGAAGCAAAAAGGAAGAAGACAAGACACTGTGTGTATATCTGAGCTGCCAAACATACTACCCCAGGGAATCCAACAGGGCCTATTACTTCCTAAGCTAAGCTTGAGAACACAATATGTGTAATGGGAACTCCACCTGGCCTCTGGGCACACCTGTCCTGTGGCAGAGCACAGGCTCCTGAAAAAGCACTGATTCCCTTGGCTAGCTCATACAAATATTTCTGCTGGAAAGAGTTGGGTTGGATGTCATGTAGACAGACTACTGAGGAACTCAAATCCTGCCATATTACCAGGGAGGCAAGCCTGCAACAACAGCTGTTCCCAACAGCTTTGTTATAAATTTATGAAGTAGAAATCCTGACACAGAAACTCAAGATGAAGTCAACTCCCTTATTCTGTCAAGTGGATATTTTTCTCATTATTCAACACTTAACAGGGATGACAAGATTAAATAGTCACTCATCTTCTGTGCCATTATACCTCCTGCATGATTGCTTCAAATTAAGTCTAACAGTCAATGAAATAGTCAATATTTAATTTACTCATTGCAGGTGGTGATTTAGCTCCAGCTACAATATCATTTAGTAATAGAAATATTGGTATTTATCAGTTTTTATGACTCTTCAGAAGATAAGGGGTTCCCTCATTAGGCAAAATGTCCATGCAGCTTTAAGTCATACGTCACTCTCAGAGGGCGGATTTTGAACATCAGGGGCCACTTCCTTTTCCCTGCTTTCCTGGGTGCTCACTATCAGTGATGGCACACAAGATGACTGTGAGTTTCCAGAGAACCAGTAAGGCAATTGAGACACCTCTATTCTTCTAGGATCACCCACTGCCTAGCTAGTGGTGCAGAACATTTGGATTGAGGAGAACCTGATATACCAGAGACAGTCCAGGGCAATGAGGGTTAATTCCCACTCCTTTCACCTCACTGGCCTACTTACATAAAAGGCATTACACAGGTGGGGGGGGCACCCATAAACATTTTAGTGACGTCCATTTCTGCCTTTTTTACCACACGAGTTCATCAACTGAAGACAGATAATTTTTGCCCTGTTTCTAGAGGAGAAAACAAACAGCAATGCTATTTCTCCCTTTTAACGATCATGCTACAATCTTTTGCTTTTTGTTATCACTCTTTGAGGTGAACAAAAATATGCACTTCAACTCCCTGATGAGAGAGACTTTACATTGAAACCCCTTCCTCCTGAAAAACAAGGCTTCTCCATATACCAGCAGTTATTGAAATATAGGAGACCTCATTACTGTCCTGCCATGGACAGCTCAGCTTTCACTTAAAGGTCAGAAATTAGAAAGAAAAGGCACCACTAGGCTGAGTATTCAACTATCTCTCATCCCCTCTCATGCTGAGATGGAACTGGGGGCCAGGTCTGCCTTAATCACCACACAGCTCAAAGGAATATTTGCTTATGTATAGACTGGCATTGAAGTGACTCCCTGGGAGGTGAGTGAGGAAATATTTGCAGGAGAGGGGGAGGCAAGTGAGCACCAACTGAAAGTTGGAACAGAGCAGGTGAGGACAAAGATTTCAGCCCTTCTACCCATGGAAAGCTACAGAAGCTCACCTGTGGTTTGGGACCAAGGCAGCTTTGTAGGGGTATGCCACTGGATGGCTTCTTCCACTCCTTAGTTTGCTGGGAATTTCTGCCTGCAGGAAAATGCAGCAGAGCTGTTCCTCCATTGCCCTGCTTAGGGTTCCTCGTGTGCTCTGCACATCCCTCCCTCCTTGCTCCCCACTGACTGCAGCCACAGCTTCCAAACACAGATGCAAGCACACAAAAGTGTCCCCTCTACCCACGTACACAGCCAGAAACAGCTCAGCCCCAAGGCAACAGTACAACATGTGAAATTGCACAGTGGATACAGAAAGCTTTATGAAATGCACTTTTGTCTCCCATAAGTAGTTTAGTGAAAAATCTGCTTTCGGATTAATTTGGGTAACAATCTGCTTTGTTAATCATGTGTTTGCATATGCTTGTTTGGAAATCCATGTGTTGTGTATGTCATTGCAGAGCACACAGTTATCATACTTTGCTATCTGTTCATGTGTAAAGATCTGGTTGAAAAACAGGCACACTTAACAAAAAAAAATCTCTGAAATTTTGTCTCCATTTTCCATCACAATCCCTTCAATCCGTAGGTCCTGTCATAGGCATTTGTGTCAAAAAAAAAACTTTTCTGGTCTTCATTTAGAAATTTCTCTCTTCAAATTTTTGAAGCAGACCGAAAGTATTTCTAATCTTTATTAAATTGACATAGTGGAATAGCAAGTTTGATGCTACAAAGATTTTAAGCCTCACAACACCAGAGAATTCTAATAGTTTTTATGGTGCACTGAATTTCCAAGGACTAAACACAAAAGGGGGGGAGGCAGTACTGCAGAATAAGGGAGAAAGAGATTTCATAGCCATATGCTTATCCTCATAAAGCTGAACAGTCAATTAATGAGTTGACTAATTTCATATTTGTAGCTATTTGAAAATAAGATTGTGCCCATAGCTGAAGAGCCTTCTTTCTGCTAAGAGATCAATTTTTATTTACCTGCACTTTGAATGGGAGTCCCTATAAATCCTGGGTTTGTTGTTTACATTTATGTGTGTGTTAATGATCCCATGTGGAAACCCCAGCTCTAACAATGGAAAGCCAGATTGGATCTTTGCCCCAAGCACTGTGGATACTCCTCAGCATCCCTGTTGGAAGAGAATCAATTCTCAGCCTCTCCTTTGCTGCTAGTAATTTGCTGCTGATCTATGGCAGCAGTAAATCACAATGCACAGCCCCGCTCCCCGAGCACCTCGGGTGACCAGGAAAACCCCACTCCTCCATCCATCTGACCATGGCCATGGGAAGAGGCAGGAGGAGGTGCACCACACCTGCATGGCTGCATACAAGTGCTGCTCCAGGGATCTGTAGGTCAAGTGATGATTTAGCAAGGGTTTGCTCTGTATTTCTCACGTGTGCATCTCCAACCTGACCTGATGCTGGCCCATGGGTTGTCTGCATGTTGACATTCACTGTACCTCTGGCTGTTCTGTCACCTCAAACTGCTCCAAGATGCACCCATGCTTTGCAAATCGCTGGAAAATCCCTCAGCAAGTCCATGAACATTGCACAGAAGTGTAGGAGATTTGAAAATAGTTGGGCAAAAGTGTGCATTGAGGATGGTGAGCTGTGTCAGCCAGCTCTTCCAAGCTTCTGGCAACAGATAACAAGAAAAATCCCACTGTGAAGAGAGCACAGGTCTCCAAGCAGGAACAGTGTGCCTTTGGGTCAATCCCACACAGGCTTTACTTCCTCTGCCTTCAACTCCCTCCCCCTGTTCTGCCCCACTCTGCCACCCACCCTCATCACCACAACAACATGGTGCTCATTGGAAGAGGCCACAGAGCACAAAAAATGACTCCTGAGCATCTTGCAGGGCTCCTCAGCCTGCAAACCTACAGGCTAAGCGTTCAGAAACCCCTCACTAAGGGTCTAAGGCAGATTTTTAAAAAGGCTTCACAAGTAGGCACTGAGCTGCTCAGAAAATCCAACTATTCAGCAGTGTGAGCTTTGAGTATTGAGGGCTTTGGAAAACCTGCCTGTAAATCTGCAGTCTACTCCTTTTGTTTCATTAATTGGCTGTGGGGTTCAATTTCTTCATCTCACTTTCTCCCCTCAAGTGTAATACTACAATGAAGGCAGCTGATACAGGTTGGTGTTTCTGAGCACTGATATGCTACCTGTGGTGATTCACACTTAGAAATATATTCTGAGTTATCCCTGGCCTCCAATATAAACATGCCTCCAAAATTATTTCAAGTCCAAGAAGGCAAATGATTACTTGAATTTTAAATAAAGGCATTGCTAAGGACTAGTACAGAGACATTAAAGAAAGAGCACCTCTAGCTCAGGAAGCCCCTGAGCCACAAATTGTGGGAGGTTGAGTGGAGTTTCAACTCCCTCCTCCAATGCTTTTCCCTGTACCTGTTATGGGCCACTCCACTCTCAAATTCTTATGAACAGTTTTGTGTTCAAGACGTCAGCACCAATAGGAAGTGAGGACTGAAAATTTTCATCCTTAATACTGTTTCAAGTTACCATGGCCAGAATAAAAACTACCAACTTGGCAGGGACATGATGAACTCTGACAAAGTTCCCACCTGACTGGCACCAGAAAGAATGCCTAACCTTGACTTTCCAATATTTCCTAGCATTTCCAGAGCCAGAACCACTGCAGACACTACAAAGAGTACTCTGGAAACTACATCTTAAAAAGAGTTTATTTCTCCAAACATCACAGGCAAAAATAGCAAGCTGGATGTAAAAAATTGCTGTGGCTGTGACTGCAATTTGAAAATAAAAAGCTTCCCTTCATGTCTTCTCACTAACTTACTTCCACTTCAGGGAAGCCTTCAGAATAGACAACATAGATGATTCTAAATTCTTTCAGGGATTTTAGAAACTTTTCTTTCCCTTCAAAAGAATCTTACCCCTTACACTGCTTTCAAAGGAATCATCGCAGGGGCTGTGAAGGCACAAGCTGGTATGAAGATAGAGATCAAATTTTGAAAGGTGCTTGTCCTGTCTTTGATTTCATTGAGAGTTAAAAGTCTAAAAACCTCAGATTACAGTCTTGCAGTGGTATATAAAAAGCAACACTGGCAGCTCCAAACATTCAGAAATGCAAGACCAAGCCCCTTCCCACACACACATGAACAGAAATGACAGAGCTTGAAAACTTTAAGATGTGAGCAAAATACTTACAGGACAGCTTCTGTAAAGGAATTGAGCTTTTGAGCTACTCTCTACCATTAGATGAGCTAAAAACTTTTTATTTAAAATGAAAATTTGATGATTGCTGACAAAAGCTGAGCCTTATTCTGAAAAGTATTCACCACTGTAAGATCTGTGATAAAACCATGATGGCTACCTGTAATAAAATCCTCAGAGTCTCAGCATTTTAAATAAGGGCTTTGGTCTGGGTTAAATCACAAGCAGTAAAATATTTGTTTTGTCTCATTCTAATCCCTGTTTGTCAGCAGGGAATCACAGAATCATCAGGGTTGGAAGGGACCTTTAAGACTATCCAGTCCCTGGATCCAGAACCCACAAATCGTTAAATCACATCAACCAAAACATATGGGACAACTTGGAGTATCTCCCCAAGCAACTCTTGGAATTGCAATAACAGGATATCTGAGTCCACATCAGCCCAGGACAGAACACTTGCTGAAAATATAGCCATGTCCAAAGTAAATGTGATTTTTCCACTAATTTCACTTCAACAACCAAGAGACATTACAATGAAAAAAAAATTAAAAAGCAAAATGAAAAAAACCCCAGAAGGTCTTGTTGATGTCTGTAAACTGTAGTAGGAAAACCCATGTGGCAAATAGCTGAAAATGAAAGGCAGTGCTTTGGGTGTGCACAACAAGAGCCCCAGCAGCACCACTGCCCAGTCACTCCAGCAGCTGATCTTGAGGTCATGCTGCCCCTCTGCAGCAGGGCAGCTCTGCCACAGAAAGTGGGGAGGGTGTGGGGGGTGTGAGGGGAGTCATGGGGGACCCACCCCTGTGACAGACACAAGCCAAAATTTCTCCAAATGAATTTGGGATGATCAGTGAACCGTGGCAGAATATGTTCTGCTCCTAGTCCTGCCAAAAACTCAGATTAGAGATGCTTCCTTCTGGAACTGACCCTGAAAGTCCAGAGAGAAGCAAAAGCTGATTCTATTCTCACCAACACCAACCTCTCACTCATGCTCTTACATCTCATCAGAATCCCCAGCAATTCTGCAACTCATGCCAATAGGAGACAGGATGGTAATTCCATAGGAGTGTCTCTAAAAGAAAACCAATAAATTTAGTAGAAAGAATGACTAAACTCAATATGATTAACCAACACATTAAATTCTAATTATCAAATAGCTTGGACCAATATTTACCAGCACTTGCTGTTGAGTTTATCAGAATACAGAACTCTTTGTGCATGGAGGAGATAGTCTGTTATCACACTGCAGCTTGTCTTTCACACCACATGCACCACTTACTACACAACTGAAGCACAGCTTCGCAATTTTATTCAGCTGGTCTGCCACAAAAAAATCAATTTAAAAACTGCATTATTGTAACTTGTGGATATGGATCCCTTGTCACTTCACATAAGCACTATTTCTTCACTTTTAAGGTACAATTTTCCCGGGTGCATTCCTTTTCTTCCCCCCACCCTCACCCCCCCAGCCTTTGCTCTCCTGTATTATTTCAATCTGACTAAAGTTTTCCTATCTGCTTCTCAATACTTTTGTCATCCTTCTGGCATTCTAAGACAGGTTGTACATTTTCAGAACCTGTTCAGTCACTGGAGAGGCACATCCTTGCTTTATGTGAAGGGAAGAATCTCTTCAGGTACCACGGAAGGGGTTTAAAGACATTTTGTTGCTTTCCCTGATTCTCCATTACTCAACAATATAGCATGAATGCTAAATAGAAACTTCAAAAACTGGCTTTCTAAGGTCCTCACTTCCAGACAGACAATTTCATACCATCAGAAGGTGAGACATGAGCCTCCTTGAGCATCGAGCATCCCCTCCAGTGAGGAGGTGTTTATACCTTGCTGGTTCCCTTGATGGTTATACCATCTTGTTACCACCTCTGCTCCCCTATCACCTACTCATCTACCCAGTCCTTTTTTGTAAGAGCTAAGGCTCAACTCCATGCTAAGGCCATTGTTAAAACTCTGCCAGCCTTTCCCTTCCAAACGCTCTCTTTTTCTAAATCTGAAAGTTCTATTTCAGCTGATTTAAAAACAGACTTCTCAGCTGAAAATATGGGAAGCTTTATTGGTCCTGTGATATTTCCACCAAATGTTAACTTGTTTCATATTTTGAAAAATACACTTCAGCATAGTTCTGGCTTGTACATACACTGAGCAAGGCAGAGTCTGTGCCTTTTTCAGTTTCCAGCCAGGACAGTGACCTGAAGGCTGCTTGAACTTGCACCACAGCCTGAAAGCCAGGGAGAAGCAGAGTGTCAAAGTGACAACTTATTATGATATCTTTGTCATAATTCCTTAGCATGATACAAAATCAGCCACTCTTGAGGCAGCATCTCAGAATCCTCTGACTTCATTCTGTGCTCTCAGAGAACCACAGTGCTGAGTGGAGAATAACAAATAAGCAAGATGCTCTGATAAGGGATGTCCTAGCAGGCAGGTTGCACAGGCTGGAGAGTTTGTGTGAGGGGCAAGACTTAGGACTTAGTCCCTATTATGATGCTGTTGGCATTTTCACAGGATGTGTATGAAGCGAAAAGTAATGGAGCAACACAGGTATTTCTTTGTAATATAAGATTACATTTGCAAAACAAATACTGTTAACTGAAAGCTGTGTGGTTATGGGGAATGCCTCATTCATCCTAATACACTGTCTAAGATAACAAGGCTAATAAGAAATCAATTTTAAGTCAATAATATTCACTCTTCCTACCATTTGCTTCTATTTCACTCAGTTCAAGCACTGACAAGTCAATTTCCAGTCACTGACATGCTGTCACAATGCTGCTGGACACTGGAACACAGCACTAAAGCCATGCAAAGACATTCCAATTCTGGCAGTTAGTGACATTTCAGTTCCAAAAGATCATGATATAAGAAAAAAGGCAAACAAAGTCTTGACTCTAAACATCCGATCACTTTGAAATAATTTGAGTAATACCTACCTATGTTTCACTCATGCCCATTTTTGAGGACTAATGCAGCTCAGGAAGGAATTCTGAGATTGCTGACTCAAATTTTCTCCCCTAGCATTCGGCTTGCATGGGTAAAATTACTGTTGCTAACAGGGCCATTCCTAATTTAATAAAACTGAAACCAGAACCATGCATTCTGTTATGGTGCTAAGAAAACTGTGCTTAAGCAGTGAAGAGGTCACATATGGTGTGTGGCAAACTGCAAAAAAAGACAAAGCCAACTCCTAATTGTTAAAGGTCATGAAATCATGCTGGTATGTATTTATAATTGCTGATGCCACTGAAGAGCTCCTGAAGATCTGCACTGACATTTGACAGGTGACTCTGAAGTCTTGAAAGTCCAGAAGTTATTCAGCTATTATAGTTATTCACATGAGTGCAGCTGGACTTTTATTTGCCCAAGCATCACAGCCAACACACCAACAGCTTTACCACATTTGTAACACAGAAAAGTCACAACTTCCAAGTTGCCAGTGTGACCATCTGAGTGCCTTAACCAAAACATCTACTGAGTGGAGCAGCACACCTCAGTTTTGAGAGGCAGAAAACGCAGAAAACGCAGAAAACAAAACACTAACTACTGAGACACACTGTTCAAGGGAACCCCTTCCTTCTCAGATATTTGATCTCTCAGAAATATGAATTATTGATCTCAGTACTTGGGATCCATCTTTAAAAATGCCAATAAAAAGAATGATGCAGTCAAAGCCATGTGTGCCTTCTTGCTGAAGATTAAGAGAATGCCTTCTCCAAGAATCAGATAATGACCACAGTGCACACAAGGCTGCAGGAAGAATCCAAGAGTCCTAGTTCCCACCCCATACTCTACTGCTTAAACAGCATTTTCCATAAGCAATCGAGAACAGAATATTTAAAGCATTCCAGCTGCAGCTCTACAAGCACAAATCCTGGTTAGAGTGGAAAGTAAAATCAATTAACAGCAAAACATTGCACAATTGAAACTCACAGCAAAGCCCTCATCTCTCAACCTCATGGTTGTATTTCCTTGACATTTAAGAGGTTGCTTTCATATGGGATAACTAAGGGAAAATAATATTCTGTGGAACAGAATCTGTAAAGTCAAGGGTATTGATCCCAAAACAGCCTCAAGCAAATCAAATGGACTTCTAATTAATCATCAGCTCCTGGAATACTACACCTCACAATGCCTGCAAGATTCCTTATAGTTTATGAAACTCCTGCAGCAGTTGACCATCATGATAAAGTATCAAGGTCTCCAGCAGATCTGCTCAAGTCCTTCTACCACCAGTCTGCTTGGAATAAGCTGCACAACCAGCAGTGGTAATTATTAGTGATACATGTACATAGTTGTCTTACTCCACACAATTTACCAAGTGCCTTTTGTTGAAAAAAAAAATACTCTTTCTTGCAGTTCATTTGCTCTTTTGCATTTAATTTTCATATTTAATTATCACCAGTAGGTGAGATTAAGTATTTTCTTAAAAGACAAGAAGAAAAGACATTGTAGTACTTTTAAAAAGAAACTATCAGCTCTAAAAAACACTATTTGAGCGTAAATATTCGTTTTTGCTAAGTAAGAACTGCTTTGATCTCTTTGCTGCAGTTAATGGATACATGTCTCAGCAGGAAGGGGTGAGGGAGGAAAAGACAAACAGCCTGAAATTCTAAGAGAGGCCTCAGAAAACCATTTATTCTTCCACATCCCATACTTATTCTTTCCACAACAGTCCTGAAAACAAAACCCCAGTTTTCAAGGCAAAGAACCCCCGGGGCGGGGGGACTTCAGAGGCAAACTATCTATCTTCTTGAAGTTCCCTTTCTCAGCATTAAACCAGTGTATTAAGTAATATTAAGTAAGCCATACAAAACCCCTCCAAATCTATTCCCCTCATCAAACCACTACAGAAACCAACCATTGGTATACTCCACTAATCTTTATGAATGTACACAAAAAGGCTGAGTCTTCATACAAAGTTTGCTGAGATTTCCCCCATGTAAAAATTGCAGGGCTGGAGCCTCAGTTATCAATGAAAATGCAGTTTGGAAGTTAAGAACGTGCAGGTTTGGGCTCCTGGAGAGAACATGCCCCCATAATCAGACTGAAGAACTGCCAGGGCAGACAGATTGCTCTGCCAGTGAATCCATTTAGCAGTTCTACCCTAGCCTGTCTCTCCACTGAGTTCAGAAAAGGAAAGCTCTGTTTCAATAATCCTAATCCTTTGGGCAGTTAAGAGGATGCATAGAATGTTGCTCTTTAACAAAGAGTTAGAGATTCTTTCAATTTGGCTATTAATTAAAGGAAGGAGAGTATTAGATGGGAATGGAGCAAGCCTGTGGGGATGTGACTGGGAAGTTAGCACCTTCCATGCACCAAGTCAGTGGATGGACCATGACCACTGGGATGCTGCAGCACTGGCCTGATTTACTCTGGCTTCTGCTTCAAGTGGTCGTCAAAGCAAGTTCAGGCATGGTACATCATTATTATTTCATCAATTAAATGCACTATGCTCAGCTGGCAGCCAGTGAAGTCAGCTGTCACAGATGCATCCAAATCCAGGTCAGAGGGGGTCTTTGTTCTTAAAAAAAAAAAAAGCCACTCTGGAATGAGATGTTCCATACTAATCAAAACAGAAATGGTGGAAAACCCAAAACCTTAATATCTAGCAGAAGTTGACCATGGGGAAAAAATAGCTTGCTTTTGCCTCTCTTGTTATTTACTAGAAGCACTTTATCTTCTTGGATTCAAGGAAACTTCCATTAGGCAAAAATTCAATATTCAGCACCACTTCAGCAAAATGCCCTTGTTGCAAAAGGCTCTGAAAAAATCCCAGGCATTTGAGGAATTTTTTTCTTCTCCAGAAATCTCATTGTTTTGTTTTGAATGCAGGAGACAAAGGAACAATACTGCCCAGTCTCTGGAATGGCCTCTAAACCTCCAAGGCCACTGCCCCCAGCAGGTTTGCTCTCCCAGAGTGCTGATGGAGGTGCAGTGACCTCAGCAAACACAAATCACACGGGTTTCTTCTCTGAAACAGCCACTCACAAAATTCCTCTACAAGCCATGTCACCACAACTGAAGAGTGACTCAGACTTTGCTGCTGTTTTTAAAATACACCTTTCCTTTGCTCCCTAATCTGTTTTTAAACAACCTTGATCTTACAGATGTGTTGAGTGATCAGTACTGCCAGCTGTTGAAATTACAAACACTTTTTAAAGGAGTTTTGTGTATTTTTTATTTCAGTTATGCTAGCTCATACCATGATACCCTCATTTGTTCCAAGCCATTATATGCATGGCTCTATACAACATTGATTGTAGGGGTGAGTGACAGATATGTTTTCTTTTCAGTGGTTATCAGCTGACAAATAATAACCATTAATCTTGGCTGTCCATCTAAGACATAAGAATTTAGCCCCATTTTTTTTTCAGAAATTTATATTGGGAAGCAGTTCAAAATAAGAAGAGGATGTATCCTTTCTGGAATGACAGCCAATGAACTCAGATGCCATGCAGGAGGTGGAGAGCACAGCCAGCAACACTGAACTAAAAGCCCAACCCACACAGCTGACAGGGCTTCATTTCATCATGAGAAGCAGTTCAATCTTCCCTGCAGAAGCAAAAGAGAGGCCAGAGGCTCTGCTCAGCATTACTGAAGAGCTTCCAGACTGTTTTTTTCCCAAGTAGTAAGATAATTGATACTGAAAATGACAACAATCAATAATGGTTGCAAACCTACTTACAAGCCATTCTCCATTCATATTGAACTGTCAGGATTATTAATAAAAGCATAAGTGCTCTGGCCCAGCTCCCCTTTCAATCAATAGATTCCCAGCTATAACATGCTCTTCATCCTTTATTTCCCTTCTTTTGTACAGGAGATGGAATTGACTACCTACAGAAGAGGTGTGCCCACAAAAGCTCGTGATACACTAGGCATCTCCCATGTTTAGAGGGAAAGTGGAGCATGCTGTAACAACTCAGGTGGAAGCCTTTCCTACACAAGCATCTCAAAGCATTTGCACACTACCACATCAAAGCAGAGCTCCACTACCCTCAGCAGCAGATGGGGACACAGAGGCCAGAGACCTGTAATGATTTGCCCACAGTTACTGATGAGAAAATGGAAGCTGGACACAGTGTTTGGCTGTACAATGTTTTGCCTGTGGTATTCTCCAAACCTGAAGAACCACTGGAGAGCCCCACCTTTCCCATACACACAATACACATTTGTCTTCATGTGTTGTCATACCCAAATCACATCAGGGTCACCATTTGTTGTCATATTATCACAAAAGTTTCATACTGTTGCCTCTTTATCACAAAAGTTTCATACCTCTTTGGTGGCAACTCTTCAGAGCACTGACTCTTTCTTCACCAAGTAGCCAACTGACTGCAGTTCCTCCCCAACCAGCCAACCCACTCTTTTACAGCACTCTTCTTCTTATTGGTGACAGCTGTGGCCTGTTAAAGTCAGGCCTGTTCCTCATCTTTGTTAATTGGCCCAGCTGCAACTCCTTAGGGGTAAGATTACTTTTTGCATTATCTTTATTTTCTTATATTCTATCCCCCCACATTCATGCTTAAGCAAAAGATTAACATGAGCTTTTCTCACAAAATTTGAGCACGACTCCCCCTAGTAATGATGTATGTGAAATCAGCATCTTCTCTTACTCTGCATTCCACAGAATAAAAGGTTATTCAACAACATCAGTAGAACAGAATAGAATATTATTGTTTTGGTTGAAAGGAACCTTTCACAGTCATCTAGTTCAACTACCTGACCAACACTCAAAGCATGCTATGAAGGATGTTGTCCTAATGAGCATCCCTGTGCCACCACTGTGCCACTTTGGTCCTGCCAGCACAAGGAGGGCCTGGGGAGCTGTGTCTGAGCCTGGAGGTGGCCCCACACACTGCATCTAGGAGACCTCAGCTGAGACCAAGCCCCACATCAGAGACACTGCACAAACTCAGCACCAGGCAGTCCATTGTCCCAAGGCCCTCCTTAGAAAGAAAATCCAGGCTATTCAGGGGAGATGATGCACAGGCAGGACAACAGACTTGAGGGCACAGTAACTGAAGAGGCACTGAAATGACAGCATCCTGACTGTTTTTTCCTTCCACAGGAATTTTAGCCACTGACTGATTCCTCATCACCTGTCCACAAACACTCACCATCCAATGGCTCTAAGCCTAACCTGCTGGTACAATTTCCATCTCTTCTCTCTGCTTTCTCCTCAAAGCAGCAACTATATCAAAAGCCATGCTTCCTTTTGCACTTCCACAATAACACACCACTGAAAACCTCCTGTGGCTATTGCAGCTCAGAAGGGTGCTATAATAATCATAGACTGCTGTCATTGGGCTGACCACGCACAGATGTCAGAAATTACCAAAAGCTGGATACAAAAGGCAGCAGTAAACAAAAGAGATATAAGTCTTCAAGGGATGTTGGGAGTTGTGGTCTCTGGAAAACAGCAATATTTCTGCATAAAATTTCCTAGCTGATCCAAACTTTTCTTGACCTCCCAAGGAAAGTTATAGCTCTTGGCATCTCTATGCCCCTGCTTTCCTCTCCTGGCAATCCATTTCAGCTCCTAACACCAATGGGAACAGAGCAATACTGAGAAATACTTTCAAAACCTAGCTGAACCTCAGTCTTTGGATTTCAGCACCAGTCTGAATCACAAGCCAGATGAAGGAAGCCTTTAGGAGAAGCACCCTTGTTAGGCAGTGCATTTTTGAGCAGCACTGCTGTCTCGAGCTGCCCCAGCTCTGCAAACCTCTGTCAGCCAGCTGAGCAGCAAAGCATGGACCTGACTAACATGCTGCTTCTGACACAGATAATCCTGGACTGGAACATTTAGAATCATATAATATAGAATGTCCTGAGCTGGAAGGGACTCCCAAGGATCATTGTGTCCAGCTCCTGGCGCTGCTCAGGACACCCCAACCATCCCATCCTGTGTCTGAGAGCATTGTCCAAACACTCCTTGAGCTCTGGCAGCATTGGGGCTGTCACCAAACCCTGGGGAGCCTGTTAAGTGCCTGACCATCCTCTGGCAGAAAAACTTTTTCCTGATATCCATCCTAAACCTCCCCTGACCCAGCTCCAGCCATTCCCTCAGGTCCTGTCCCTGGCCCTGCCTCTCTGCTGCCCCTTGGGAGGAGCTGCAGCCCCTGCTGAAGTCTGACCTCAGCCTCCTCTCCTCCAGCTGAACAGACACAGTGCCCTCACCCATTCCTTGTGTGGCCTCTCCAGGCCTTTCCCCATCTTCATATCCTCCGTTGAGCACTTTCCATCTTTTTTATATTCTGGTGCCCAAAACTGCCCAGTGTACTCAAGGTGAGGTCACAAGAGCAAGGCATTCACTCTGCCCTGAAGGAAGGGAAATGAGAGACACATCTAAGAAATAGACATGATGGGTGTGAACCTCTGCAATCAACAGACTGGCTTCCCTGAGATTTTAATCTTGCCCATCCAGTGCAGTATCCCTTTTAAACTACAACTAATTATTCAGGAAAGGTGTAAAAGAACATTATGCTCAGGAAAAATTTGCTTTAAAACATGCTCTTTCCACTAAGATTATCTAGCTAGAGCTTGTAGCACACACTGACTGCAAACTGCCCAGTGGAGAGACAGGATGATAAAAAGTCACACAGCACAATTACCAGTCATGGTTTTCAGTGCCAAAAGACTCCAGAATGCTCAAGTGTAGTGGGTTGACTGTTGGCCAAACACCAGTGCACTCACAAAAATCATCTACTCATCCTCTTCTGCTCTAATTGAGCAGAGAAGGCATAAAGATCAATTAAAAATTGAGCTCATGGGGTGAGATAAGGATATCTTAAGGGCAACAACAGGCTCAAAACTTAACAAAGAAAATAAAGAAAATTTTATTAAAATAATTAAAATAAGAATTATAATAATTAAAATAAACCTTACAACACCTTTCCTCACCCCAGCCCCTCTTTCTTTCCCACCAACAATGTAGAGACAAAACCCGGGATTTGAGTCAGTCTACCACTTCTAAAAATAAGTCTTTCTTCAGTTCACTCAAGAAGAGGAGTCTCTCCTGCCATGCCACAGGGAACAGTTTCTTGTGGCTTTCATTTCATGGCTAAACAGCCCACCTGGCACCTGCTTGCACATGGAATCCCTCCCATGCTCTGGAAGTCTTCCCACAACTACCATTTGTGGCCATTTTGGATTATGGGGTACAATTCTTAAGGATGAGCTGTTCTAACATAGAAGCAGAGTCCTCTTCTATCTCTGAAAGCAGAAGTTCTCTCTGTTCAAGTGAGATCACAGCTTTTTTAGTATCTACATTCTCCAGTTCTCACGGGCTGTGGGTGAACGCTGCATTCCCCTATGAGCTTTAGGAATTACACAATGGTTTGCAGAAGAATTTCAGCTCTGAGGCCTGGAGTATCTCCTCTTCCTCCTCCCTCTCCGCTGACCTTGGTGTTTCCATGTTGTTCTCCTCACATGTCTTCACCTTTTTCTTTTCTCTGAATCAGGAGAGAATTGGTGTCTGTAGGCTCATCAGTTTTCAAGCTCTATTAATTGAAAAGACTTCATAGAGTTCTGCAGTGCTGAAAAGGTAAATCTCACCTGAGCTCTGCATGGGGGAATTGCCATCACTGTTGGTGCTGTGATCCCTGCAGGGCCCTGGTGCTGATCCCAGCTGTGTATCTCAGCTCGCTGGGCTCCAGCCTGGGGCCATGTCTCCAGGGCAGGAAAAAAGGAACTTCCTACAGCTTTTCATTCTTAAATACGATTCACAGAGGTGTGTCCAGCCTTTCTAATTGGCTTAGCTATCGGTTTCTCTGGGTCTGGATTGAAGGC
>VYZP01051407.1:0-84384 GCA_013400635.1 Hypocryptadius cinnamomeus | reverse complement strand
GGACATAGATATGGATATCGACATGGACATGGACATGGACATGGATATGGACACGGACATGGACATGGGCACGGACAGGGACATGGACACAGATATGGACACGGACATGGACATGGACATGGATATGGACGTGGATATGGATATGCGTATGGACACGGACATGGACATGGATGTGGACATGGACATGGATATGGATATGGACATGGACAAAAACATGGGCATGAACATGGCATGAATATGGATATGGACACGGACATGGACACAGACATGGACATGGGTAGGGACATGGGCAGGGACAGGGACATGGACAGAGACATGGACATGGACATGGACGTGGCATGGACATGGATATGGACATGGACATGGACATGGATATAGCATGGAGATGGACAAGGACAAGGACACATACATGGACATGGACACAAACATGGGCATGGGCATGGGCACGAACATGAACATGGACATGGGCATGGACGTGGACAAGGACACGGACACGGACATGGACAGGGACATGGACAATGACATGGACATGGACATGAACATGGGCATGGGCACGAACATGGACAGGAACACGGCAGGGCCATGGCACAGCCTTACAAAGGTAAGGCTTACAAAGGTAAGGCTTACAAAGGTAAGGCTTACATGTACAGCCTTACAAATTGCATTTCCATGGCCAGGCGTGCTCATGGCCCACAGCAGCCATGACTCATCCCAGGTCCAGGATCTCATCCCAGCCCCTCCATGCAGCCATCCATGGCACTGCTCTTCCCACTCATTTTGGGCACAGTTTGGGCCCTCACACTTGGCTGGCATCCCCTCTGCTATCAAGGTATCAATGTGTACATGGATCTGTGGATGTGTGTATAACAGTACCTGTGCATATACAGACCTGAATTTCCTGCATTTTCTGCCTTGGCCCTGCACCCAAGGATGCTTTGGGGTAGAAGGAACCTTGGAGATCATCTCATCCCACCCCTGCCATGGGCAGGGACACCTTCCCACTATCCCGGGCTGCTCCAAACCCTGTCCAACCTGGCCTTGGGCACTGCCAGGGATCCAGGGGCAGCCACAGCTGCTCTGTGCACCCTGTGCCAGGGCCTCCCTACCCTCACAGGGAAGGATTTCCCCTGATATTTAATCTAAATAGGAACATGAAATTAAGAAGACCTCTGGAGAGATCCAGTTTCCAACCAGCATTATGTGTTGGAAGTGTACTTGTATTTTCCATATCCTGCACAGAATATTTTAGCACAGCAAAATGCATGGAGCTTGTTCACATGATTAGGTTGTTTAGGAATGGGGGCCTTGAGGAGAAGCATGCTGAGGCTGTGACTATTCAGGTTTATATATTTAAAGCATCTTCTCTCTACATCATCTTAGTGTTTAAGGAGAATTATGTTTTAAATCCACACTAGCTCACTATCATATACCTCACAGCCATGTAAAAATCAGCAGCAAGTTTTGCTCAAGTGATTTTGTTTATCTTGGAGACCCAGGCAATTAACTAAATGACCAAGTGTGTTATTTAATCAGTGACAAGTGCTGCAGCTCTTGCTAAAAGAGCTGGAGGTGGTAATGAAAACCCAGAGATTTTCAGAACCGTTCCCTCACACCTTTCTCTGCGTATTGGAGATCAAAGAGCCTCCAGAGCCTTTTTCCAAGCAGCTTTCTGGAGGCTGCAGGGAGAACTGGATCATAATCTTCAGTCTCTTTTCTGCCCTGAACTGTTTCTGTGTGCTCAGAATATTGGATGTTTAAAGCCTGAATAGCTGAGCACATTGATTGTATTTTCTGAGAGCAGCTCAGCATTAGGCTTGGACCCATCATGCAACAGAATCATTAAAATATGGTTTATTGGAGCCAAGCAATTTTGGTAGTATATTTAAAATAGTGCTATTTGCACAGGGACACTTCCTTTCCAAAAACCTGGGAGAATCAAAAGAAAACTATGTTTGAGAAGAAAGCAAACACCAAATAAACAAATGAGCAAAAAAATGTGTATAAATTATCCACATATGCATGTGAATTTGCATTTCATAGCATCCACATTATTTTCTTCATCCACTGCCTTAAAAACCAAGAGAAGCATGGTT
The DNA here is from genome assembly GCA_013400635.1 of Hypocryptadius cinnamomeus. Lineage (NCBI taxonomy): Eukaryota > Metazoa > Chordata > Aves > Passeriformes > Zosteropidae > Hypocryptadius > Hypocryptadius cinnamomeus. The sequence continues at coordinate 82,291 of VYZP01051407.1, read as the reverse complement.
GAAGCCAACAAGGTATGAAAGGAAATAAGTGACCCATTTATTTTCAGTGATGTCAGTTGTAAAAAGTCAATTTAAACAACCTGATTGTTGGGTAAATCATGAAGGTCTGGTGGTGTAAATGCATAATAATGGTAGCAGAGCCTGTGGGACACCTTGCAGGGACACAGCCCTGAACAAGGCACTGCTGGGTTCCCACTGTGAGTGGCTGCTGAGCCACTGGGATGTGACAGGGCTGCTGAAAGCAACTTTCATGTGTAACCCTCTGGACTGGACTGAGCTGTGATAGGCACCTAAACATGCACTTTGTCTGTCAGCCCCAAGGATCCAGGTGAAGTTTGGTAAGTGTGTCCTCACAGCATTCCTGCAGAGCCTCTCCCATGGAAAGGCAGCCTTGCATCTCTCTCCTTCTCAAGAGAAGGCAGCACAAGGAGCCCTTGCTCTGCTGGGCTCAGAATTCCCTCACTGACTCTTTCTGGGAAGCTGACAAGGACATCAGCACAGACCCTCAGCTCCACCTCCTCCCTTCCTCCTGCTGTGGGTTTCCACTCCTCCCATGGATGTTTTATGTGAATATTCCAGCTCTCAATCTGTGCCAGCATTTCCAGTTGTCCCCTGTCTGAGATGAACAGAAAGCCATTTTTTGTCCTGGGGACCATCCTTGTCAGGCTTGAAACTCCCACCAGCAGGATTGGGTACTCCCAGTGTTAGGGGGGACACTGCAAAGCTTGTGAAGAGCCCTCAAGCCTGAAGGTTCAAAGAAGAACAAAACAAGTTCCAGGATCATCTAAATGCGTTAAGATCTGAGTCCAGGGTTGGATATGGAATTCAGGGTGTTTCAGTGGCACCAACAAGTGGATTGATCATGTTTCCATCAAGCCTCTCTATCCTCTTTCAAAGGCTATTCATCCTTCCCCCACCACACTTCTAGGTGGTGGCTTTTCCTTAACTAGGCTGTCAAAAAACTCCAGGTTAAACCCCTGCCATGGGTTTAACTATGGGTTAAACCCATTTAGAGTGTCTAAACTGATCCAGAGAACTTTCAGAATTGACTTTCCCCAGGAGCAGATCCTGAAGATATGCAGCTGCTTGTCAAAACTGTAGTCATGGAACCGTCGAGGTTGGAAAAGACCTCAGAACCACTGAGTGCTCCTCAGCTGCTGTAAGCCAGCAGTATTTACATGGAATGTGGATCCCTGAGACACTAATGTGCTTTTTAACACTCTGCCCTGCATTTGAAAGGTTTCATGTCAATCAGTGAGCCTGTTGGAATTAGAATATATCCATATCATTTTTCCTTATTGAGTCATCTTTAGTTCTTTGGTTCATTCCTGAGAGTTTGAGGTGGGAAAGCTTCTCCTGTGAAACAGTGGACTGAAAGGCTGGAAAGTTGTCTCAGTAAATTCTGTCCTGATGGAAGTTACCAATAGATGAAGGCAGATATTGTCAGCTGCTGTTCTGGTTTTATTAAACACAGTTGTCTCTGACTGCCCTCAGTATCAGGTAAATCGTTCTTTTCCCATTCAAGGCTGAGAACTTACTGCAGCAGTATAAATTTAGGCTTTCACTGCATAACCTTCTGTCTGTTCTTTTCCAGTTGCAAACATGATCCTGTTAGAATCCCCCAAGTGCACAGCCAAGATCTCACACCCATGGCCTAATCATGCTTTTTCTGTGCTTCTCCTTCAGTATTTTATTGATTACTGTGTCAATGTTTGAGATTCCCACCTTTCACAGTCATTCATTATGCACCTGCTTCTCTTTAATTATTCTAAATAATTATTTAATATTCTCCTTTTTCTGGACAGATGTTTCTGGCTTTATTACCTTCATTTTTCTGGAAAAATGCCAGATACCTCTCTCCTCTGTAGTGTCTTTTTTTTTCCCTGAAAACACAGAGGCTGGATGGTTTGCTTGCTGCAGTGATCTTGATGTGAACTGATTGTGCTTCATTAAGTGCACTGACTTTTGCTTCCAGCTCCAAAGTGGAAGGTGCTCACTTTGTGTGGGGTTCAGGCCAGGGAGCCTGAGCTGAAGCTCACGTTTGCTGTGTGAGCAAGACCCTGAACCCCACCAAGTTTCAGGAGATTTGTGCATCTAAAAACCACTTACATCTTTTCTTATCTACAGATGGAAACACCTGTCTGGATTCTAGGAGTAGAAATTTTAAAGAAAACTGTTGGAAGGGCTGTGAGATAAACCCTTTTTTGTCATACAATTCCAATTTATGCTGTAGCCTGACAGTACTCCCCACTATCACTGCCACTCACGTGCAAACCCATGAGCTCCTTCTTTGCAGACACTGAATTCTTTGAATTTTGGTACAATAGCAGACCTCTTGGCAGCTGTAGACGCCTGTTATTAAGAGAGATGATTCTGTGAATATTCCTCTATAGAGGGAGAGGGTTTTGAGTGGCTGTGATTTGCATAGCATGTGCTGATGTGCAGTTTGCTGTCCCAGGGAACGATGCTCCTTTGTGTGTGGGAGAACACAGCTGACAGCAACAGCAAAGGCTGCAGCAAAGCCTGAATGGCTCCCACACCCACGGCAGGAAAAATCCCCTACCATTTGGAATGGCAGCTCAGCTTCTGGTTGGTTTGTTTTGGTAATCAATTTATAGATTACCAATTTATGGATATATTTTCACAAATCTCCTGCATGCCCCAGTCTGTTCTAGTCACCCATTTTCTGTCACAAGCTTCTCGAGGTGTCTGGGCTCAGGAAACTCCACTCATTATTTGCTTTCATTTTACAAACAGCTGTGACATTAAAAGACATTCTCTTCAGGCACCTCGTTTTCAAAGACTTTCTGTGCCCTCAGAGCTTAGTTTGGGATTCAATATATTTTTAGAGAGAAATACCCTCTAATGCTAATGCTTCCTGCCCACACAAAGTGAACTGTTGCTTCATGTGCTTCCTGATTTGCTTCCTCTAGAGTAACTTGATGTCCTCCAATGATGGAATATCATCATTTGAGCCAAATTGAGCCTCCTCCCACACACAGACATTCCATAACCATAATGGAAATACTTCTATGAAAATATTTGAGATTGGTTACTTACTAAAGGAAGAAATATTCCTTCTTTATGGGTGCAATCAGAAGTTTCCAACATTTGATATTTTCAGTGGTCATTTTGTCCATCAGAGGATCTTTCAGGCAAGACTTTAAGGAAATACAGGCATTTTATTTATTCTATTTTACATTTTATTTAATCCAATTGTCATAATTCTTATGATTTCAAAGTGATTCACAGAAACATGGAAATCAAAGGCAACTGGATGAGACAAATGCACTTTATTCTTCTACAGAACATGGCACCTATGGGGATAAACTAAATGTGACCCTGAGAGCTGTCAGGACAAATTAACTGGTCAAAACCCATTTGAACAAATTCAAATTTAAACTGTGCAAAACTAAAAAGAGAGGTCTCTCCACTGTCATATTTAACATTTAGACCTACAATGTTTAAGAAGCCACATGTACCTTTAATTTTTTTTTCCTAAAGGACAAACTTATTTTAAAAATAAACATTAATATCTGAAGCATTACTGAATTCTTGCCAGCAGCCAGAAAGAGCTTAAAAAGTCAGGGAAAAAAAGGACTTCTTTTGAGATGGAAATTAACTCAGTAAAAATGATCAGATCTGCCAAACTGGTAATGTGATGACTGGGAATTTCAGTGGTAAGCAAAGCCAGTCCTCATTTTTCAGGCAGATGACCCAAATGTCAAAGGATTGTATGAAATCACAGGTACTTCTTTGGAGTGAAGTCCTGCTGGTGAGAGAGGCAATTCCTCATGCAAAAAGGCCCAGCCTATATTCTGAAAATTGGCCAAGTCATACTTGTGAAATTCAATGTGAATTGTAGATGTTCCTAACTGAGCCAAATTAATTCAAGAATTAACACCCCAGTGAAGATGTTGTAGACACTCAGTGGGAGCCACTGACCACAACAGTGCACCAGATGTATGTGAAGTAAACAACACAGAAAAGCAAACAACTGGATTATGATTCTGCTGAAGGTTACTTTTAAAACTCAGGTTTTTTCCTTCTGGAATTGAAAAATTATGTGGGAGCCTTTTCTATTTAGGAAAAGACATATCTTGAAAAGCCATGGACAAAAGTCCATTCTGTCATTTGTGTTTCTGAACTGACCTTCCCTGGACTTGCCATCTGTCAAAAGCAACACCCAAAAGTGTCTGAGGAACCACCAGAGACCCAGCCAGAAGCTGCCCTGGTCCTGAGAATTGTTCTGTGGGATTTGAAATCCACTTTTTCAGCACAGACAAGTTGCTCTGTGGAGCAGTTGCTCTTCTGTGCCTCCCCTCATGATCCCTGTGCCGTTCCCTTTTGCAGCCTCGCCCCTAAAAGCCCCTTTGATGCTGGGATTGATTTGTGCCTCTCCCCAGAGCTCTGTGTTCCCACTTCCGTGACACTCAGCACAGCAACCCCTCCTGCAAAGTGCAGGGCCCATTCATAATTCATGGATTTGCCTCTCAGAACAACCACGGGGTTTTCTGAGGTCCTGTTCTCCCTCCAGCTTCGTGCCTTGCTCAAGGGAAATCCACTTTGCCTGGGCTTTGGTCATTTCTGAAGACCTTCATGAGCTGGTGATTACAGGAGTCGATTCAGCTTCAGCTGAACTCTGAATTCAACTGCTGAACTCAGGATGAGCAAGATCAGGCATTTTAGGAAGAGAACATGCCCATCAGCCTGCATTTAGGGAGTATTCTGAGATGCTGCTTCCTGTGTTTGAAGCACTCCCTCTTCTGAGACAAAATGTACTGAGGAACAAGCCCTTGAAACTCTCTGTAAAATAAACAAACAGTCTTCTGGAATCAAATTAGTTACCATTTTATTCCTTTTTTTTTTCCTCCCCCTTAATTGCTCACTTCCATTTTCTCCTGGTGGAACACTTAAAATGGAGCTGTTGGTTAGAAATTCAAAAAACTGAAGTGAAAATTGTGTAACTCAGACTGTGTTTAGTGCTCCACATTCTCACTGTGCCTTTTAATTTTGCAACAACCATTAGTGGAAGGGCTGACAATGGTAGAAACCTGGGAAAAAAAGTGTCAGAATAATTTCTTGCTCTTCTCTTTCTTTTCCCCTACAAACGAAGACTGTGAGATTACATCAGCTGGGAAAAAATAGAAGAGGGAGAGATGTGATGGAAATTCCTATAAAATCTATTATGTGATTAGAGGTATCATGAAGTGTATGAAGAAACACAGGGGATTGCCTGGAGTTTTCTTTGAATTCAGAGGCATCAATGTATGGCAGTGCAGACAGCTGCACTCTTTGTGAAGTGGCAATCTTTTCTGATATATTTATTACTGAAAAAAGGAAAAAATATTATATGCACTTCTTCAAGTGAAAAAGAGACAGGCTGGGTAGTGTGTTTTGAACCAAGACACAAAGCTAGTGTGTTCTCTAGATTAATGAGATAATAAAAATCTATAATGCAGGGAGTACCAAGACAGAAACCGGCAAATTTTACATATTCTGTTAAGGTCTAACACTGAGTGGGATTTTGTGTCTCAAAGATCTGTGCAGTGCAGGACTGAAGAGAAATTGAGCATAGCATTTTCACTCTATTAAATTGTAAAACGAAATATTTCTGCGTCTAGGGCTGTTTATGAAGGGATTGTTCTCCCACCCGTGGGAAACAGGAGGATGGGACAATTGGCAAAGTTCTTGGCATTATGAAGCAAGAGCCCCTGAAATCATTCTGGTTTTGGACATCACCCCTGGCTTTAGCTCTGGGAGTTCCACACCTGGAATTAATGCACAAAGAGAACATTATTTGCACTGTCTCAGTGGTGATCAAATGTGTTGTTCACTGGAAATAGGAAAATCACCTATCCTGACCCTGAGAGCAAGGTACCCTGGCTCTGTTTCACCTCCTGAGTCCCGTCCAAAGGGCACAGAGCCCTCCCACTCTCCCAAATCCAAGTGGCCCAGGAGCTCCAGCTGCTGCTGGGATCCCCAGGTGGCACCCAAGCAAAGAGTATCAGAGTCCATCATTAATTACCTGTGCAGGCTCCAGAATTCCTGCTTGGGATTTGTCACAGTGTCAGATTCTCAATGTAGAAAAAGAAGTTTGACTGAGGAGATGCATTGCTCTCCTAGAATAATTTCCTGCCTAAAATTCATTCTTTCCTTACAAAAAAGCCTATCAAAAAGGAACACTAAAGAGTTTTGACAAAGCAGATGACAGTCAGAGCTTTTCCAGGGAGTTCTGTAGCAGAAGATTCTTGGTTTTGCTGCAATTCCCCTTTGTGGTGCTTACATTTAATGGCTTAGTGTACTTGGGGAGGGTTTTTTGGTTTGTTTTGATGTTTGTTTGATCTTTGCAGCTTCAGGTTTTGAGAGGGATCAACATTCCAGGCCGGCACTTTCTGCACAGTCTCCTGCAAAGACCCAGCTGTATCCTTCCCAAAGAGTTGGCTGCTCAAGCACAGTGTTCCAGAATTGTCCATCTGTCTGTCTGATGTCTTCCTCAGGCTGCTCCTCCTCCTCCTTTCTCATTTCCATGCTGATGTCAAGTTGTTTTTAGGGATAACATCCGAGCAGCCCGGGCACCTCCAGAGCTTGTGTTATGTAAATGTGGGAGAATCGCTGCTGCTGCTACAGAGCAGGTCCTGATTTAATGAAAAGCACCGGGATTGAGCGGGCTTTGCCGAGCTGGGAATGCTAAGGAGCCCATTCCCATCCCCATCATTCCCTACGGAGCCCATTCCCCATCCCCATCCCTTCCCTAAGGAGCCCATCCCTCATCCATTCCCTAAAGAGCCTGTTCCCCACCCCCATCATTCCCTAAGGAGCCCATTCCCATCACCCCTGCTGCATTTCCCATTCTCTCTCCTTTTCCAAGCCAACCTGGATGCTGGAACTGCGTGCTAAGGAAAACCTGACCCCAAGCTGGAATCCGTAATCAATGGCAGCTCATTGTTTTTATTAACTGAATTGGCTTTTCTCTTTTTTTTTTTTCCCTTCTGTATCTGAATCTCTTTTGAGGCTGGAGCCCCTAAGGTATCTGGAATGGAGGTAATTTGAAAAACTCCAGTCCTGCATTTGAAACGAAAAACAAATTTGTTCTTTCTAAGAGAAACATACAGGTAATGTATATTTAAATAACAAAAATGTAAGTCTAATGCATAGTTTAAGATACAAGGTTAGCTCTTGAAGTGGTGAAAATGTGAATTAATGCCATTTAAAAAATTACTAAAACCGTGAAAGCCCTATTTTAATAGGAGTTTGCTGAAGTCAAGGAATTTCTGCTGCATCAGTTTTGGGACGAGAGCCAAGCTGAGCCCACAGGTGTCTGGAGGTTCTCAGGAACAGACAAATGATCACTGCAAGAGCTCTTTGGGTTCCCAGAGCCAGGGCAGCGTTTGGCTCAGCAAGCTCACAAACTTCAACTCTTCTTCAAAAAGATCAAAAAGTGCCTTTGCCACTCTTCAGTTCCACCAAACACTGCTGATCTGTGGAGTTTGCTTGGTCATGGACACAAAACCACAAGGAATAATTCCATATTCTGGGAGGGGTCCCAGGATCTGAGTGGCCCATTCAGTGCAGGGGCTGCTGATGTCACCCATGGGGGAACAGAGTGGTTTGAATTATCTGACAACAAAAATAAAAGTGGATTTTCCTTGACGTTTTATGAGACATTTGCTTTTGTTTCTGAATCAGTTTAGTTTTATAAAGTTTTTGGGATCACATCCCTGTCCATCATTTTTCCTAAACAAATCCAGAATCCCAGAAGATTTTGGGTTAGAAGGGACCTTAAAGCCCACCCAGTTCCACCTTCCACTGTCCAAGGTCACTCCAATCCCTATCCAAAGTGGTCTTGGACTTCCAGGGATGGAACATCCCAACAAAAATTCCATTGTAAGTCTTGGAAAGCAAAAGTTTCCAACTTGTTGCATTCCTCAAAATAAATGAAATATTAAAGCTGAGCATGCAATGCTGGAAAAAATAGTCTGAGTAGTAAAATGTTTCATTCTATTAAAACTTTTTTTGGGGCCACATGATAGAGGGAATTAATGTTTTTGTTGAATTTATTGAGTTTTTAATCTAGCAGTGTTTCTTCAACATAAGTAAATACACTGAAGTATTTAAATGCTTTTGAATTCCAAGGGATTTGACACTCCCAAGTGTAATTTCAGCCTTTTAAAATTTATAAATATTTTATAAAAATACAGAATATATCACGGTTTAATTACTTAGGATGACTTATCCACTCTCTGAGAAGTTTTCTATAATTACTATTCACTTTTACTACAGAAAAATGTTTTTATATCAAGAAAGATGGTCTTTACCTCCACACTTTAATTTAATTTAATTTAATTAATTTTATTTTATTTGCATCTTCTTGTTTTCCTCACCATCCTTCTCAGCCTCATCCTAATGCAAATCAAGGGCCTAATTTGTATGCAATACTTTAATTCCAAGTCCTGTAAGATGACACTGTTAAATATTTGCAGTGTGTATTTTTACCAGAAGATTCTTCATCAGCCACATGTTTCTGCAGCAGCGAATTTCAGCTAAAGTCAATGAGCACAGATTTCTAACTGCCACATAGAATTTCAGTTTTCTTCCTGAATGACCTGCTTAAAATAATTAGCTTTTTTCCTTATGCTGAGCTGACAGCTACCTGGGAAACAGCAGGTGCTCTCAACGTTAATAATGCTGTGCAGCCCAAGGCCCTTTTCCATAAATTCTTAGCATAAAGAAGATTGCAGCAAAGTCATATTTGTTGAATAAATTGTGAAGATGTTTCAGCTTAACAGAATCAGAGAGGAAATCAAAATACACAAAGCAAGGAAAAGAGAATTAATATTGTATTTTCCCAGAGGCTTTGGTTCACCAAGTGCCTGGTTTGTGGTGCTGAGATCTGTAAATGATTCCTGGTTAATGCTGGGCTTTGAATTAGTAATGAACCAGCAGAGGGCTGGGCTGTAGACAGGAATGTTCTCCATGGCCTGGGGATAGCTCAGCTCAGTGGGTGGAGCATCCTCAGGGATGTTATGGGGGTTTTTGGAAAGAATTTTGAATGAGTTAGAGACGGGACCTCAGAATTGTTTTCGATTATGTGGTTTATTTTTTTTTATCTTCTACATAGGCAGGAAGGGTGAGTTTGGCTCACATTCTTACAGCATGGTTCAGAAGGTCACAAGACCTCTAGTTACAAGAACTTTTAAGGATTTATTGACCAATAAAACACTGCCAACAAGGATATTTATGCTTTTGACCCAATCCTTAAATATTTTGTCCTATGGACTCATGCTACAGTGTAAGCTTTCTTAGCCAATCATGATAACACACACAAACTCACAGCAGTGCATTCTAAAGTCTTTGTTTACCTTTCTAACTACTTTTACTTTTTCTATATACTAAACTCTAAAACTCTAAACTTTCTTCCACTTCACTTAACATGTCTCTGCTTTAAACTATAAATCCACATTCTCGCTTCTAGCACTTCAGTTTGGAAGCCTTTTCCAAGGTCTCAGATCCAATCCTGTGTTTAATCCTAATCTTTGGTTTACAGGCCCAGAGTTCTGAGGATTCCCTGCATTTTGGACTCCAACACTACTTCTTGGCTGGAGCAGGACACGCCTGCTCGTGCTGCAGGTGACAAAGTGCTGTGGCCAAGCAGGCTCTGTCTGAGCCCTGGCAGAGGAAAGGGCACCCCCAGGAGAGGCTCTCCCAGGTTATCTGGGAGGTTCCTCTATCGATTCAAGACGACCCAATTCCTAATTCTTCAGGAAAAATCTCAGTTGATGCCCCATTCCTAAAATTATTACAGATTAAGGAAGATAACATAAATTATTTTCAAATACATAATTTCCAGTACTTTTGAGGCATCTTGTGAATTTATCTCAGAGCATAACTGATCATCTAGATATGCAAATCAAGATTATTTGCCAAAATCTCTTGACTACAGGAAGTGGTAAAATGCCCTTCAGACCAAAATAATATGAAATAACACCATTGCAGTGAATAATGTGCTCTGAACCCATGATTCAGAAGGCTGGACAATTGCTTTATTAAGCTATACTACATTACACTAATACTAAATTAAAGAGATGCTATACTAAAGAATACTATACTAAAAAAGATACTAAAGAAAAAGCTGTGACTGTCTCCAGACAGTCAAGACACACGTGGATCCAACTGGCCAAGAAATCAAAACAACCTTCACCCGTGTCCAATTAACAAATCACTTTGGGTAAACAACCTCCATAACACATTCCACATGTGCACAACAATAGGCACAGTGAATAGAGATAAGAATTGTTTTCTCTTCTTCTCTGAGCTTCTCACTGCCTTCCCCAGGAAAAATCCTTGGAGAAGTTGTTCCTGCTGCTGTCTGTGAAGAGAGCTGTGGCCACATTCCTGGACCAAGCCACAGTTGTCACCTTGTCTGGTTGTCCCCAGGACCACGGGGCTTCCTGCTGGCCCTTCCTTGCTGCCATGGTGTCACTCCCCCCTGACACCTCCTGAGTGCTCCCTGAGCACTTGCACCAAACCTTACACCAGGTTGGAGGAGAAATCCTTGACTGCTGAGGTGGTGAGGCCCCGGCACAGATTGTCCAGAGAAGTTGTGGACTCTCCGTTCCTTGTTCAGCACCAGGCTGGACAGGGTTTGGAGCAGCCTGGGACAGTGGAAGGTGTCCCTGCCATGGCAGGTGTGGCACTGGATGGGCTTTAAGGTCCCTTCCAATCCAAACTATTCCAGGATTCTCTGTTCAGAACTTTCTCCTGAGTAAATCCATATGAAGTTCTGGCACTGCATACGTGCATCCACAGCATACACACACTCAGAAGAAAAGACAATTTACCACTCAAAAATCAGTGCTGTATAAAACATTCTGTGAAAATGAGTTTTGAAAGCTGTTTGCTACTTTGAGCATGTCCCAAAGAAGTAAACTCAGTACCCTGACAGGCATTGCACAGTTTTAGAGAGCTGTGGGCTATAACATGGACAGGAAGGCTCCATTCCAGAGGTAAGCACACTCCTGAAGGCCTCAGTTCTACCATTAAAAAGACTTTTCCCTTGTATTTTTGTAACAATTATCTAATGATTTCCAACCCATATGCTTGTAGCAGATGTCTGAACCTTCACAGGCCAAATCATATTTATTCCTTGAGACAAACCACTTCATATTACTTAGTAATAATTCTCAGGGTCATTATTATCATTCTCATCACTTCAAATCCAAACACAGCAAATATGATGAATAACATGCTTCAATTTTCCCCCTTGATTAATGGGCTGTGTGTGTGCACAAAAACTCTTCAGCTTGGAAGATGTGATTTCCCTGGTGAAGCCATTGCTAGTCAGATCTTTCCTGGAGCACTTTCCCTGCACTGTGGAATGAATGGAATTCTGAAGTGCAAGCACCCACAATGAAACTTTCCCTTGCTGCAGATGCTAAAGGTATTAATTGCCATTTCTCTGCATTTTGCTGTGTCTTCCTGTCATTATTAAGAACTGTTACTCTTAAAATACTTGTGAAATACCTGCAAAAGACTTGTAAAATACCTGTAAAACTCAGAACCTTTATTTGCATCACTTGGTTTGCACTTCAGCCCCTAAGAACTCTTTCTGCCCCTTGAGCAATCTAAAACCAATGAAACGCTGGAGTTTTGTTATATTCCAGAGCCAAAAAATAGTTAACAGTGCACGATGTAGATAAGGTTGTCATTACCCTTTGACAGTAAATATTGCTTTGTGCCAGGTTAGCTGATGTGATAAGGAGCAGAACCTCCCAGCAGCAGGATGCTGATAATGATCCTGCACCAGGGCCTCTCATCTCGGCAGCTCTGAGCTCCTGCACACAGCCAAAGTCATCCTTTCCTGAAATGCAGCACAGACAGAACGTGGCTGTCCCTTAAATCAGAGTGCCCTGCTGGATGCAGTGAATGCAGTGCCATCCTCCCCTGGGGTCTGCAGGAGGGGACCAGGCCACAGCTTTTAACTTTGTTTTTCAAAGCATTTTGACTGCTTTCCATCACCCCGGTCTGCTGGAATCTGTTTGGATCACAATGCCATGCACTTTGATCAGGGTAAAAATGGAAAATACCACCATGATGGCTTGGTTTAATACAGATTTAGAAAAATGATCAGTTTCTGAGCTGTAAATTCCATCTTTACCTTTATATCAGTGTGTCCATTTCCAACTGGATGTTCTGCAAACCAGTGTCAGTGCACCTGTACACAAACAGTGCTTTTCACTTTCACAGAATCACAGAATCCCAGAATTATTTGGGTTGCAAAGGGACCTTAAAGCTCATCCCATTTCACCCCTGCCATGGCCAGGGACACCTTTCCCTATCCCAGGTTGCTCCAAGCCCCATCCAACCTGGCCTTGGACACTTCCAGGGGCAGCCACAGCTTCCCTGGGCACCCTGTGCTGGGCTCTGCCCACCCTCACAGCCAGGAATTCCTTCCCAATATCCCATTTAAAATCTCCCTTGCTTCAGCTTAAAGCCATTCCCCCTGTCCTGGCACTAAATGCCCTTGTTTAATAAAAAATTTCAGTTGCGTATTTGCCTCTGTGTCTTTTATCAGAAGTCATTGCAGCATTTGTCCATAGCAGTCCCAGACTGCCATGTCTTTTTTTCAATTTCTAGGATTTCTAGGGAGGTTTTGTTTCAACTCCTGTTGGTATCCTCCTCATCTATAAGCATTTATTGATTTTTAGAGCCAAACCAACAAGTGAAAACACAGGAGTGGGAAACAGGAATTGCAAAGATGCAAAATGGAAAATAATGGAGGCTGGAAATGAGGCTGGCTTTAACAAACCCTGTTTTACTAAACTCTGGTTTAACACAATCCCTGCTTTACTAACCTCTGCTTTAACAATCCCTGCTTTACCAACCTCTGCTTTAACAATCCCTGCTTTACCAAACTGCTGCAGCAAACTCTGCTTCTCTGCTAGTTAAAATTGGTTCTATCAAGACAACCCTTGGTAGATCACTACAATTTTTAAAATAAAAAAAAAAGAGACTACACCAGTGCATGACTGCACTGTGATCTAAAGTGTCCCTCAAGAATATTTCCTAATTAAACTGCTTGATCAGTTTTATTACCTTAATCAGTGCAGCCAGCCTGCAGGAGGGACTGACATGTCTGTAGCCAGGATCCTGCACTGCAAGAGTGGATTTATTTTCACAACTGTCTCTCTCTCACCAGCCTGACCTTTGGGCCAGGTTTACCTGTGTGTGAGGTTCAATAAAACAAGCTTAACCTCAGCCAGGTTTAGGAGACATGTTGCAGAAAATTTAAAACCAAAAAAATGCTCTTCTTGTTGTGTTTTATGGTGCAAGGGATATTGACAGTCACTGGGACTGAAAACAACACAGATCACAGTGCATCCCAACTGAAAACACTATGGAATTCCTAATTCTTCAGGAAAAATCTCAGTTAATGCCCCATTCCTAAGGTTATTATAGGAAATTAAGGAAGATAACATAAATTACTTTCAAATACATAATTTCCAGTACTTTTGAGGCATCTTGTGAATTTATCTCAGAGCATAACTGATCATCTAGATATGCAAATCAAGATTATTTGCCAAAATCTCTTGACTACAGGAAGTGGTAAAATGCCCTTCAGACCAAAATAATATGAAATAATCTTACCTTCAAACTCCTCTGTTCTTCTTGGATGTTTTTTGGAAACGTTGATTATTTTTAACTCTCCAAAGAATCACAGTTCCTGTTTTAAACTGTACTTGGCCAATATTTTAACATATCCACTACATGGTGCTTTTTTTTTTCTTTCTTCTGAGAAATTTATGGGTTTTCTCTGCACCAAATCTCAATTATGCAAATTCTGTTATCATTTTGGGAATGCTTAGTCATGGAGCTTCATTACCATGTTTTTGGGGACGGTAACTGTGGAGTAGAGAAAGACAGTGGCTCCAGAAGAATTAGTGATGCTCTGATAGTCAAATATAAATTATTCTGGGATATTTTGAACTGCTCCAAATGGATAATAATTATGTTATCAGGCATGGATGCCTACTAGGGTTAACCATAGGTGCAATTTATATTTTTCTGCTCTTCCACTACTGTTGGTTATTTCATGATGAGGACAAACAGAAACTGTTCCAGGCTTCAACATCATGATACAAGGGTTCATTTTGTCCTTTTATGTGACAGCCTGCCAGTTTGCAGGCAAAAACAAAAAAAAGAAATATTGTCTATCATTTTTCCCTGGAAAGATGGGATATTAATGAGATTTGAAAGAATAATTTGATGAGAATTTCAGCAATTCAAATCAAGTATGACATTGGAGGGTGAAAGGAAAGCAGAGAGCACTGGGGTGAGTCCTGGCAGGCACAGAACTGGACAGCTTTGGTTCACTTGGAATTCCTGCCTGGATATCCTGACAGGGAAGCTGGAGAGCTATCAAACTCATATTGGGACATTTAAACCCCTTTGATAAAATGGCAAAGGTTATTTGAATTAACTCATTCCAAAAGCCAGGATTGCTCATCTACCAGCATCCTTTTATTCTAAAAGTTGATCATAAAAGAAAATGGAAATACAGAAAATGTTTTAAGAAGAAACTCTACTGGTTTGATACCAGAGGAGACCTTCTCAATGAAGAAACTACAGATTTACCTTCAGATAAATAAAATGTAGCAAGGGGGGGACACACAAAGAGCCATCCAGAGAAAATGGGGAATAGAAAACTCCTTCCCACGTGCTGAGTGATATTGACGGCTCTTGGAATGATTCACAGATTGAATTGAAACATTTTCATTGCAGGGTCATTTGAGCAGTTTGGTTTCTAGTTAAAGTATTGCCTCATTGCTGATATGCAAATAATGATTGCTGCTGCTACCACAAAAGGCATTGATAATCGGGCCTGAGAATTTTCAGATAAACAATATTTAATATGATGTCCCAGTGTATATTTTGGTCAGCAGGTGATGGCTTCCTTAGCACATTTCCCAAAGCTTTTAAGTCCACTTACGAAAGATTTGAGAAGGATCTTCCTCCATTTTTCCAAGAATTTTTTTTTAGCTTATCCTTTATCTTTCTTTTTCTATCCTATGTGGAAATTTCCTGGCTATTATTCTAATTTATCTTTTTTGTTACTCAGATAATTATTTGTTACATTCCTTGATGGATTATTCACTAGCTCTTTTCCTTCTCTGGGGTTTATTTCTGCAAGAACAGCATTGCTGAGCTACTTCCCTAAGTGGATCCATTTCTTTTTATGTGACATTCAAACAGTGGATATTCTAAACTCTGTTGGTTCTGAACTTCTCTTACATTACTCTACCTGTTGCCTCCAACCACATGATACAAATGCAAATTTCAAAGGTTTTTTCTTTGTTTTGAGTGTCTTTTTCCTCTGTTAAAGACAAAGTTGGGGTTGTTTAATAACTAAGGGAATTTCTCAGCGTGGCTTGGCAATGAACAATTGAAATCTCTTGACAATGGTCAAGTCTCTCTCAGGGTTCAGTAATTGAGGGCATTTTCAGGATGAGCTCGTTGTTGGTGCTGAGTGATCAGTGACAGATGCCTGCAGAGGACTCTCCTGGATTTAGGAACGTGCAGCACATTCCCGTGGGGTGTAAACTCATGGAATCCCAGACTGGTTTGGGTGGGAAGGGACCTTAAAGCCCATCCAATCCCACCCCTGCCATGGGCAGAGACACCTTTCCCTGTCCCAGGCTGCTCCAAGCCCTGTCCAGCCTGGCCTTGGACACTTCCAGGGATGTTCACCCCTAACTTCCCCGGGCAGACTGTGCATCCCTCTCCACTGGACAGGATTTCATTATTGGATACCACTGCTGCACCTCCCTCACATCTCCCAGGGAAGCAGGATTTCATGGTCTGAAAGAGAACTGAGGAGTATCCAGGATATTCACAGGAGATTTTAATGAAGAATCAGTGAAACAGCAACATTTGCCTTCTTCCAGCTGCCCCTTAAAGCTCCCAGGAGCTGTGCTTGGCTTCTTGAGGCCGGTGATTTTTACTTCCCCTGGGATTTTGGATGCACTTCACTTCAACATCACTGCAGTCCTCTCCAAGATATTCAAAGCTAGAAAATTTTGACATTAAATGAACAAATTCCTTCACAATCTAATACTTGTTGTCCATCTCATTATGAAAAAGGCAAGAAAAATGCTGCTGGAGGGAAATGTGAATAAACAGCAGAGTGGCCAAAGAGAATGGGGGAAGCTGGTGGAGAGATAGAGAAATAAAACCTGCTTTAATTCAGGTGATCATTGGCATGTCTGAGCTGTCAGGCTGGCACCCCCCGTCTGCCTGCACTCAGAGTTTTCCATGTAAAAGAAGCAGATGTGCCAAATGGATCTTTTCTAGAGCTGTAGCAGTTTCAGCACACTTATAAAAAACACAATTTCTGCCTTAAGAACTCCTGAAACCCCTACACTTTTTCTAGGCTTTGTTTGGTGCTTAGAATGAAAAAGATGGACATATTTGTAGGGAATAAAGCTGAATGTATTTTGTAAAATTACTGGCTGCTACGTTTTTATTTCAAACATGCCACCTACATTGGAACTAAAAATGCTCCACAGTCTTTTTATAATTCATCTTTGCTAGAAAACAGTTCGTGGAGAATTTGAGTAGGAAAACCCAAACATTGCATTGGCCTTGAATCCTCCTGAGCACTTTTTGCAGAGGGTCAGCGAGGATATGTTTTGGGAGCTGTTTGAGTGTTTGTTAATCAGAAATAATTTCATTTTGATTCATCACTAGAGCCCTTCACAAATACAATCCCATAATTTTTACTTCTCTCTGAATCCTCTAAGAGTAACTCCTGAACCTTTCCTTTCCAGCTCCTGCCCTCACTGCAATGCCATCAGGGAGGAGAAAGTCATGTTTACTAAAAAAACCTAAACTGCAAAAGTAGCAATTGAAATTAGTAATGCAAAGCAGCATTTAGAAAATATCTACAAAATCACTCTGGGTGGAGAGGATGAATGCAGATTATTGCTCAGCAATATTTGATACTACCGTGGTTTCTTCAGTCAAATGGTTCATTTAATATCAAGAGAGTCACTAATTTCAGCAGCAGAGCCACAACCTCCATTTCTGTTAGCGTGGCAGGACAGCAGCTCTGAAAGAATGGCACTAAAAGGATAAACTCTGCCTTTTTTAGCTTTGAAATCTTTGTAGGTGCTAAAACAATTTTGCAAAAGGACAAATCTCAATTTAGTTTTTGCTTTCCTTTGTTTCCTTCATTGCAAACAGAAGCACAAGACATTGAACCCATCAGAATGAGGCACAAGGAGATTTCTCAGGCAGGAATTTCTTTACCCAAGCACAGTGAGCATTTAGAAGCATTCCTTGAGAACAAGCCCAGGAAACAAGGAGCTTGGGCAAGAGACTTCCCATGGGGTCTGAGACAGGATATGGAGCAGAGATTTGCTCCCCCATCTAGGCAGTGTTTTCCATTCACTGAAATGATATTCGTAATGTATTTTTCTGCACAATCCAATGTTTCTCAAACTGCTTTCCAACCCAGGCAGCCAGGAGTCCTGCAGCACTGAGATGTTCTGCTCTTTTCCTAGGAAATCCACATTTCACAAACTGGTAGCAGTGTTACACACAGAGTTCTCAGTGTTATGGCACATGGGCTGATGCCAACCCTGCCAAAGAAAAGAAAAATTTAGAAATTGGAAAGATTGGGGCAAGAAAGTCTGGGAAGAAACCATGAAAGCATCTGATTGCTGAGCAGGATCCAGTGTCTTTGCAGCTTCCTGACACACAGAACCTCATTTAATGTGGTCTGAAAGTGTCATCCACAGCAGCCAACTTATCCTGAATTTGGCTTCATAAGTTGAAGCACTGTGAAGTGATGGAGAGCTGGAGAAGGCTGAGCTCTCCTGAACTTGCATTGCCACTCTGCCCTCCCTGGGATGGTCAGGACTGGGAGAAAGTTGGGGATTTTGCATAATTTTAACACATGGTAAAGGTTACAAGGCCCAGCAAGGCACGACACATTGTCTGACTGCTGATATTAAGCTGCAAGACAATAAAGTAAATTTCTTTACATAATGACCTGAAAGATTAGTTACGCTTGATAAATGTGACTTGAGAGACTTTCCTTGAGCTCAGACTTTTCTCTGGGAGCAGAATTACATTTATTAAAAAGATCTGAATGTATCTGCTTTATAGATAGGGAAATTTCAGAATACAGTCCTAAATAACCTGATAATAAATACAGACCATTAAATTGCTAAATGTTGCTGAAATCTTTTACGGAGATAGTGCTAATCCAGTTGGTTATTGGAAGATATATAGACCAGTTTCTAATTGGTCCTCAAAGTGGAGTTAGTGAAAATGAGGTAATAGTGATAGGGATGCAGAAACACCTCAGCCAAAATAATTTCCACAGAGAATTAGAGATAGACTTGATTTAGGAAGGTCTTTGTACAACATTTAGCTGTGGGCCAGCTGGCAATGGCCCCAAGCACGGCTGCAGTTACTGGGAGGACACAAACTGGAGCCATGGCTCAGCAAAGGGTTTTGCTGTCCCTCCAGGCTGCCAGCGGTGCACAAACTGAATTCAAGCTGTAACAAAGCCTTGAGGGCACTGGCTCTGGGTAATCCTGCCAGTCTCTTGGTCTCTTGAGCTCTGTTTCATACCTTAACCTCTGGGGCAGGGAGGAATGGGGCTTTTGGGAATGTTGGTGGAAGTGCAGCAGGCCTGGGTTTGCTTCTGGGGCTGCAGCTGTGATGATCACCAGCTCTGCTGCTCTCCTCGTGAAACACAGCAGGAAAACTTCCAAGCTTTAGACATTTGGACATCATCTCCCGTGGTTATTCTGGGAAATACAAACTGTGAAATATCCAGGAGGAAGCCAGAGCTATAATCTCTTTGGGACTTTTCACATTTCAAAGATGAGGGTGATTCCCATGCAAGAAACCATCCAAGGTCTTGTCTGAGCTGGTAGTAGCCTTGAGAAGACATTAGGTCACTCTGCTGGGGACAGACTGGGCACAGAAACACTTCCAGAGGGACACTGGAGCTCTCCTCAGTTGTATTCAAAACCTCCTACAAAGGGAATGGCCCAACCTGCCTGGACATCTTACTCCAACACTTAACTGTGCTGAATATTGGGAACTTGTTCCTTGAAATCTGACCTTTAGCACTTACACTGCAAAGCTGTCAGCTCTGAGGTGGGCTCTGCTGACCCTTTAAAAGCAAACAGTTTACAGCACTCAAGAGTCGTTCACAAAATTCATTACTAAGAAGCATTAAAATCCCAAACTTGTGAGAGAAACTGGGGAGGAATTGCAGCCAATTCTGATTCAGTGACTTCCTACAGACAACTGGAAATGTGGTGCCAGTGGAACACAGGAATCCAAGGGGGAGCCACAAGAGCAAATTGTTTGTTTCAGTTGTACAAGTGGTGAGAGCAGAGGAAAACAGTGAAACCTTTACTTTGGAACAGCTTGGAAATTGGACTCTAATTCTGCATTTGTGGCTCAGGTCTCTCCCAAACCTATCTGTCTTCAGAAAGAGCTGAACAGATGCTATAAACCCTACATTTTTCTAAATAAGGGATGACCTCAAGTTATCTACTCCAGTTTCAAATTGCATCTGGTGGAATTGTGCTCCTGCACCATGGGATTCCGAGGTCAGGAGGGGGGACCAGGGAAGCCAAGCATCACCCAGCTCACCCCCACAGGGCTGCCTTTGCAGTGCATCACAATGTCCAGCTGAGCTTCCAGCACGTTCTGAGACTTGATAAATATGTCCTGCAAAGAGAGGAGGCTCCCTGGCTGTGGCACTGCTCCAGCACAGGTAGTGATTCAACGGGAAGCAAAGGAAGAGGGAGAGGGGTTTGCCGGAGCCCGGCGTGATGGGAATGTTAACAAGTCCTCTCACGTCATCAGCTTCCCTGCTCTCCACTCCCTCCCTCCCTGCCTTCCCTTTCATGAGCCAGCCTGAAATCAGGGAATTACATGCTAAGGAAAACCCTTCAGCTAAACATATAATTATTCTGCACAGGATCAGTGCAGCATAGTTAATCAGTTTACCAACTGAATTAATTTTTATTTCTTTTTTTATGTCTACATCTCCTGTTGAGGGTGCAGAAATTCTAGATGTAAAGGGGAAAAAATGGCTTGCAGTTGTGAAATGAGTATCTACAGCAGACCATTTATTAGGAGAGAAACCTCCACTGCAGGCTGTTTTGGCAGACAAACCTGTCAGTCCCCAGGACTTTGAATCACAGACTCTGTGTGGAGTTATTACAGGTACTTAAGGAATAGCTGGTTTCCCATTTTAATTTTCAGCTGTTCAATAACACTGCATTCTCTGAAAGTCACAGCTGTATTTCATTGCATTGTATTTCATTTCATTTCCTTGGACTGCTTTGAAAAGTGAGTATTTATTTGGACAGAGGTGTCACTTCCCTGTAAATGAGTTCACATTTTAAATGACCTACTTGTAAACTGCTCCCCTTAGGAAGTACAACATCTCCAATGCTCTTGCTTGTAAAAGCACAGAGAATTCCCATCAGATTTTGCCTCCAATGGAAACACAAACTCTCACCCTTTTGTCAATTCAGTAAGACATCCTCGCTCCCCCCTGCACCCCAAACCTCCAGACTCTGTACAGGACTCCCCTGCTCAGTGCAGGTTACAAAAGATGGGTTTGGGTTTGGAGTGTTCACTGATGGCCTGCAAAGTGTCCCTGAGTTTCACAGGGAGCTCCTGCCCAAAAAGCAACAAAAATCTCCAGGTAAAGCATTCCAGGTGCACATCTTGGACAGCAGTTTGCTATTTACTCCCATTAATATGTTAAACCTAATCCAGGGAAAACTGACCAGTTAGAAACCACTCTTACCCTGAAGGCACTGGGGAGCTTTATGGATAATGTTTATTTTCTAATGGGGAAATCTGAGCAAGGCAAAGGTTTTTCCTAAAAGAACCCATTTCTTTTGGGTCCATAGAACACATCCCCAGGAAAACAGGTAAGTTATGTAAGAAATGGCTGTAACCAGGGAAAACACCTGAAAACCATTTGGAGATGTTTAAAATGTTGGAAAATTTGGGGGAAAAAAAAAGAATACAGACTAAAAACTGTTGCTAAAAATACCTTCCCCAATTAATGTTGTCAGCCCCTTTGAATCCTTTCCTTTTAACCACAGTGCTGTATCTGCTAAACTTAACAAAATATGTTTGTAAAGAGACAAAAGTATCCAGAGTTTTAACTTCTAGAACCTCTGAGAGCCTCAGGAATCAATTTCCCCAGACTTGCATGGCCTTTTCAGGTTGTCCACACCATCAGATGCAGCTCCCTAATTGAATTCCAGTTGAGTGCATTCCCGAGAAAGGAACTGTGGATAAATACAAGATGCCAACTTGTCATTACAATGTTCCTTAAAGCCTACCAATTTTTACTTTTTTTGGCAAGTAACATTTCCTAAAGGAAAAGAACAGAAGGGTGTCTCCTCTTGGGGGGGCTCAGGCTGCAGCTGCTGCTCTCATTGGATGCTGTAACCAGGACACATTCTGGGGACCTGGGTCTCAAACCATTAACATCATTTTCGTGGCTTCCTTCCATCTCCTCTACAGTTATTTGATGCTTCTGGTACTCACTGCTAGCTAGTTTCAAAACATGGGCTTTGCTAACAGATTTTAGGAATAAGTTCTAATGGCTTGAAGGGATATGATAAATGCAAGTTTTAAAAGCACGTTGCTATCATTTCCCTGTGAAATATGTCATCATTTACAATCTCCACAAATAAAACTAATTGTCTACATATTTTTAAGCCCCCCAAAGGTATATTACAGAGGCAATACTTGTTCCATTGTTTATTAACATGTTGCTATCTACAGTCAAGATAATACTCATTCCTAAAGTGGTAATTTTTTGAAAGTGTCTTTAATTTATCTCTTAATGCTGTGAAAGAAGTGACCTTTCAGAATAGAAGAACTACATAAAAGCTCCCTTATCACTGCAAATCTCTGCCTGTGCAGACCTTCGACCTCCCTGGCACATGGATTTAGCAGAGTGACTGTAGCCAACAGAGCTGAGCTGCACAACACATGGAAATTACAGGCAAACAGTGGCCACAGTTGGGCAATTTTTGCAAAGTAAGGTAGTTACAAGTAGTTTTAAACTGACTCCAGCCTGCCATTTGTATGGGTTAGGTCTTTGGCTGCAGCTGAACAATGCATCTGCAAAGGGATAAAAAGGAGGCTTGTAATATTAACATGGGGGAAATGGACAAATGTGCAACTTTCCTGTTTTGTGGGTGTGCAGCTCATGCTGCCAAGGAAAATATCAACGTTGTGAATACTTCAATGTTCACTGCATTATATTTACTAATGCTTGAACACAGAGCACTGACAATGCTGCCTACTCCAGATATCCCTGTGGATGGTGCACTGTGCAGGCTGGAATGGAAATCCAACTGTCAGGCAACTCCAGACATGTAAAAACCTGCTGCTTGTGTGACCTCCCTCCACTGCACATCATGGATTACTGTTCCCCAATATGTAATTAGTTTGCATCAGGAAGGATAAAAAAGTAGCAGGAAGTAATTTTAAATTTAGCAACAAGTATTCTACATGCTTTGACACTTAATTTACATTATAATTCAAGTAAGGAGTTAAATTAGCAGAGTGATCTGTGCACTTTTTAACTCTCTTATGTACTGGGAATGAAGGAGTGGGTCAGAAACTCCTCTGCAAATACATCAGAATTTGCTTTCACCTAATGACATTGGAGCCTGGGAATCAATTCTATACCTAAAGGTTTAGGATCCATCCCAATAACCTGCTTAAACCCTCCCAATTACCCCGAGTTCTCAAACACCTGAGAAACAAAGTACATCCATTCCCCCAGACACAGTTTGCTTCACAAGACTCTGTGCTTGTAGAAGAATAATTAGCTGATAATGGCAACATGCCTGATGAGCACCAAAACAGCCCAATTTCAGCGAAGTGTGGAGATGTAGCTCACCAAAATGAGATCAGAACCATTCTCCTGTTAATGAGAATACTTTGAAAGCTTTAAGGGCATTTGAGTGGGCATCCAATGCAACCCTCCCATAAGTTCAGTCATCACATTACAGGAATCATTTCCATGAGTGACCTACACCCCAAATTTGCACCTCTTCTCCTTATATAACAGAGATCCCCCGTGGCAGGAATTACTTGTCTCAAAGACAGGCAGCTCATCAGAAGCACTGTATAACAACACTAATGCATCCCACTGTGGGAATACATCCTCCCCCCGCTCCGCAGAAATTTAAACCACTTATCATCAGAACAATCCCTCGCCCTCCCATCCATCCCGGTCTGTTTGCAGCACAGCCGAGCATTGTCAGGCAAAACATGTCACAGCTGACGGCTGTGTTGTGAAACTGCGAATGTGCAGGGAAATCATCATTCCTGTCAAGTTATCCCGGCGAGTTTCCCCGCGGAGCCGCGCTCAGCCCTGCGCCTTCCCACGGCTGGCGCGGACGCGGAGCCTCGGACACCCGGCTGGGCAGCCTGGGCAGGGCAGGACACGTCCCTAAAGGAGCCTGCACAGGGCAGGACACGTCCCTAAAGGAGCCTGCACAGGGCAGGACACGTCCCTGGAGGAGCCTGGACAGAGCAGGACGCGTCCCTGGAGGAGCAGGATGCCTCAGTCCAGCCCCCGGCTCCTGGTGCTCCTTGTGGTACCCAAAACTACAGACAAGCGCTGCACAGCCACTGCATCAGATCACCTGATATGAGCAAACCAGACTAATCAGGGCAAATTTAAAGCAGCCAAACATCCCCACGCTACCCTGTGCGAGGCATAATGGAGCCATGAGACACAAACACTTTGCGTCTGCATTGTCCAACAAATGCAGTTGATCCCTGCTCCGCTGTCGGCAGCAATTCCCACAGCACAGCCCAGCTCCAGCAGCCTCTCCTCATCCCTGTCTCTAACAACTACCGGGCAAAGCAGCACAGGGATGATCACAACTGAATAAACTCTTCCCAAAACAAAGAATGCGAGAGCACGCATGCAAATTGCCAGGATTCAAAGTACAGACAATACACGGCAATAAACGATCCTACCTTTCATCCAATCCACTACTTGCTTGGGCGTCCACTTGCTAATAGGTTCCATAACGAGAGCCATCATCAGATCACTTTATCATTCACACCAAAATCGGGGGGAAAAAGAGAGAAAAATTGTATCAGAGCATGGCTGGGCTACGAGAGCTGTCGGATTTTACAGTGCAGTTCAAAGAGAAGATGATGCTTTGTCCCTCCAGGTTCCTCCTGCACTGATTCAGTAATGTATAAAATTACACTGCTTGATCAGCTCTGGCACCTCCCCCACTGCACACAGCCTGCAACACCCGGAGCACCGAGCCAGGAAATGGTGCAGTACAGACTTACTTACCAAAGCCTGTGCCCGCCGAGCCACGGGCACGGCTCAAACATGGATTACACACGGAGCCATCCACGCCGGGGCCGCTCCGCACGCCGCGCTTGGCGGAGCTGCTTTATTCCAACCAGCCCCGGGATCTTCATCAGGGAAAATGTCACTACTGTAACTTGATAGCAGATTGTCTCGGCTTCATTGTGAATATGCTGACTGTCACTCGGCTCAAAGTGAAGATAGAAACGTCAGGATATCGCCTGGCATCTGGCAAAATGCTGAGCATCTCCATCTTTACAATGCGAAATGTTGCTGGAGTCTTGTACTGTGTAATCATGTAATTCAGAATGTCAAACACAGTATGAAAAGTCTTACCCAAGAAAAAAACTACTGGGAGAAAACTCTTTTTTTTTTTTTTCTGGCCACATTCAGAGCCAGGATATTTCCTCCTATGAGCTGCTCATTTTGTAGAGAAAGAATGACAGCATCGAGGAGGCAATTTGTACTACTACAGCACTTTAGGATAGACAAGTACTGACTCTCAGTACTGGGATCATTAGTCAATGTCTCCCTTTTGTTATGAAGGAAAAAAAAAATGTTTTAAGTATTCCTAATCCCAAAGTTTACTACCCTTCTGACAGATGAAGGTGAAACATTTCAATGAGATGTGCCAACAGCACTTTTTGGACCCATTTGTGACTCTCTGCACCTCATGCAGCACAAATTCTGCATCCTATGGCTGAGAAGGTGCTGCAGGCTCCAACCTTTTGTCTGGGATCTGCAGCCCTACTATTTTATGTTAAGGGGAGAAACTCAGAGACCAGAAAAAAAAGGCAGAACAAAGCAGTTCCACCTCTCCCTTCAGAGATCTTTCCTCTGTGCCTTTTTCTCCTGCACTGCTCCAAGTTTCCCCAGCACATCAGGGGAAGAGGATGGTGACATTCTGCTCCCCCTGGGGCTGGGTTGAAGTCCCCAGGCTGACATCTGTCCTCTCTCTCTCCTATGGGGAAACATGAAATAGCAATGGAATCTTTATCACAGAATCCCAGAGTGGTTTGGCTTGGAAGGGACCTTAAAGCCCATCCCATTTCACCCCCTGCCATGGCCAGGGACACCTTCCACTTGCTCCAAGCCCTGTCCAGCCTGGCCTTGGGCACTTCCAGGGACCCAGGGGCAGCCACAGCTGCTCTGGGCAACCTCAGGGCCTCCCCACCCTCAGAGGGAAGAATGTCTTCCTAAAATCCAATCTTAACCTACTCCCTGGCAGTTTATTCTCTACCCTTTCAAGGCTCTTTTTTATATAGTTAAGGATGCAGACAGGCATCTTTCCCCCCACTAAAGCGTCTCCAAAGAGATGTGCCATTCTCAGCTCAGTGATGCACTCTATCCTTTTTTATTTTTCTTTAGCTTTGGGAAATAGTGTGATTAGTATTCTATGATGTATTTGGAGTGCTCAGAGCACAGATCTTCTTTACAAAAGGATTCACATCAATTCTCCTTCAAGAAGGCTGAATAGCATGTCAGCTTCCTCTCTGAGTTTTGGGAGACCACTTTCAGTAGCTTTAGTTCTGTCTAAATAGCTGTTTACAATGGACATCATAATGACAAAGCTCTCAAAGGCACAATACTTCTCTTTTTAGGCAATAGTGGGCTAGAATTGAGAACAAATATTTGTATTAGCTATTGGAAGCTGTACAAATTGTTGGGGGGCTATTCTTTCTTCAAATTCTTAATTTTTTAAAGTTCAATACCAGCACGGACGAATCTGAGATAAGCTATGTTGTGTATGGACTTGGTATTTTGACACATTTGCATAAAAAAATCTTCATGATTGTTTGGACTACTTCCCTAATTCCTGTCATTTGACAGACATTCTGTCAATGCCCCTTTGTCTCACATTTCCTACCCAGGCTTGACAGGGTACTTTTTAAAATATATTTGGACATATTTTTGAAAGAGGATGAAGCCTGAATTCAAAGCTCATCAATGTCAATGGGAATAATTCCACTCATTTAAATTGTCCTTGGATAACAAAAGAGGTCTCCAACTATTATTTTGGAATCAGGACTTCCATTTTCACAATGAGAACCTTCTAAATCTTTCACGTCCTGTTACTGAGGCTCCTCCCCCCAAAGCTGGTTTGCATTTTCATTTATTCCCACTGTTACTCATGGTGCTGGCTCAGGCAGGAACTATAATTTGTCTGGAAGACCCTGGCTGCTAGATAAACTCCTGTGATTTTCCTTATCATTACCAGTCACAGTTTGCCTGTATTCTGGGATTTTACAACCTTCAGGACAACCGTCTACTTTTTTGTTCTACTTCTTGGAATAAAATATTCAAAGCTGTTAAAAAATCTCCATTTCTCTCCTTCCTGATGATTTATTCAGGTTCATTCTCCATTGCAAAGATCAGTGCACATGGCCCTGGTTTGTCACGAATCATTCCAACCCCAGGGAAATGTTCCTTCAGCTTCTCCCAAGGGTATGTTCAGTGTGGCAGCCCATGGATGGTTCCACCTGGGGATTTCCTCTGCTTCTTCTTTTGTTGTTTCTGGAAAGATTTATTCCTCACTCCCACGGGAATGTCACAGGAACATGGCAAGATCAGGAGAGGAGCCTGTGGCTGGCCATGGGACTCAGTGATTAATCCAGCTGAGGATTAGAAAGGCCAAATGGAGCCCAGACAGTTTCTGGAGCCACGGTTCAAGTCAGTTCAGAGCACTTTTTGATACAGGTTGTCCACTCTGCCTGCTGAGGTAACAACTCTGGAATGAGAAATCATGGAATACACCCCCTGCACTGAGCTGTCACCCTCACCCCTGGCAGGCTCCCTCACCATTCCTGTCAGCCATGGGTCACTGCAGTGGGATCAAGTGGGTGAAGTCACTAAACAAGGAAATTTTTTTTTAAATAGGCAAAACTATGTTATCCCTAAAGCTGTGCCATGTGTTTTTCTGCCTGTTTATTGCAAGGCTTCTGCCTAGATCTTTCCCCCACCCTACCTAGCACTGCTTCCTAATGCCAACATAAAAGCAACAATGCATTCCCATGACTGTGTTTTTCTTCCAGGCTGAATGTAGCAAATCAAGAGAAAAAAGATCAAGGAACATCTTTCTCACTATTATTCTATCTAGGTCATGTAAATGAGAAATACTTTCTGACTGAAGTCTGCATAAGCATTGGAGCAAAGGGAGGCATTTGAAAGGGAGAAAGGAAGCAGAGCTTTCACTATGAAGCAGCGTTGTTGTCAAAGGCCTATATAAAATAATCTGGTAATTCCAGCCCATAATCATCGCTGCTGCCTTTGACAGCAAAGGCCTAAGGCTGAACAGACTGGTGGAAAGGTTTGGAGTCCCTCCTCCTTCCCAGCAATAATGCTGAGAGTGCCGTAGCTTTTGAGCACTGCCTGGTATCTCTGGGATTGCTAATTAAACCATCAGTCTCTGTATTTTCATGGTCACTGTGGGAGGCACTTAAATGTTCTTGTGTATTTCATGGCCAGTGATAACTTTCCAATTAAGGATTATGTTCAAATCTGGTACCATAGTCACTCTAACACTTAGAACAATCATGTATTTCTTGCAGTTTTCATTTGGCAACAATTATTCTCATCTTCTTTGATGAAGAAATAACTTGCATGTTGTGAAGTAAGTCCTTTAGGAGGGGGTTAGTTTAATAAAGTCTTGACATGTCATTTGATGTCCATTATGGAAAAACAAGAACATGAAGTTCCAGATTAAATAAGTCATGAATGCCTTGGAAAAGTGGTATGTAATGTTATAACTTAGGACATCTATAATTTATATTATTAATGGAAAAGTAAGCAAAATCTCCAAGGAAATGACTGTTGAACTCTCAGTTATCACTAATGCTTTTTATCATGTAACATTCCTGTATTATACAGCTGTTTTTTATGGAAAAGAACATATTCTTATAAAACAGAATGGAGCTAAACTGTTTGTTTTGGTCAGTTCTGTTCCAGGCCAGGTTCTGACTGATGTTGCCTCCAACCCTTGAGACACTTGTTGAGAGATGGCAAGAAAAGTGCCTCTGGTGAAGTTGCATGAGAGCAATAAATGTGCTGGGAGCAACAAAACCCAGCTTAGGCTCGGGATAGGGATTGACAGATTCTCCTATTTAGGGATAAACCTTGGCCTTACCTAACCCTGGCTTTACAAACTGGGCTCTGTTCTCACAGGACAGCCCAGCTCAGCAGAGCTGGGGGAGGCTCCTGTGCTTTGAGCAGCCTGGGGATAATTCCACTCATTTAAATTGGCCTTGGATGACAAAAGAGGCCTCCAACTATTACTCTGGAATCAGGATTTCCATTTTCACAATAAGAACCTTCTAATTGGGGGCGGGGCTGTGAGGAAAGGGTTTGGATCATTCCCATCTCCCAGAGAGGGTCAATGGGTAGGTTCCACATGATCCATCCGTCTTTAATTCAGATTACAGGACATTCTGAGTTGGAAGGGACAAGGATCAAGCCCAACTCTTCAGGGAACATCCAGGAATTGAATCACACCCGTGGTGTTCTCAGCACCACACTCCAACAAACAGAGCCAATCTCTTGGGTGGGTTTTGCATTGCTGTGTCCAGAGCAGCTGTGGCTGCCCCTGGACCCCTGGAAGTGTCCAAGGCCAGGCTGGACAGGGCTTGGAGCAAGTGGAAGGTGTCCCTGCCCATGGCAGGGGTGGCACTGGGTGGGTTTTAAGGTCCCTTCCGACCCAAACCATCCCAGGGTCCTGTGATTCCCCAGCAGCCCCGCAGCTGAGGCTCTTTTGCCGAGGTTCTCTGTCCCAGGGGAGGCTCAGCCCCTCTGTCCTCTGCGGGATCCTGCTGGCTGTGGCCCTGGAGCCCCGCGATGGGGAGGATGCTGTTCCACATTCTGGAGTGCCATCTGCTGGCTCCGCACCTGCCGGCAGCCTCCCTTTTAATAAACCCCACTTAATTAATTAATTAATTGCATTTCATTTTCACTGCTGTTTTATCAACCTAAAGTTTTTTTTGGTTTTTTTTTCCTCAGGAACCCACTGTAGTCTTTGCTTTTCCATCACAGGTATTAATAGCCCAGTTTTTACATGGAGCCTTATTAGAAATTTATATTTTTTCACGCTCCATTAGATGATAAAACTGCTTTATTAATGTGTGTTAGTCATAATTTATGATACTTTACATTAATTGGGTATTAAAACACCCTTAAAATGGTCTGGAAATCAGGGCTAACATTACAAAAAGGTAAGAAATACTTGGTTTCTCAGGAATGTAGAGAAATAATTTGATTATCACTTGCTAAAAAATATGCCTTGACATGACTGAGATGGTTTTGTGCACTGCTTTTTTCTCGGTGTATTTTAGTGTTCACAAAAGCTCCTCCTCTGGCCTCTCTTGGGACTGAAATCCTCTATTTAGCCACAGAACATGAACATCATGAGCAGAGGCACTGCAAACTTCCTCCTGTCTTGCATCACTTTCATCATAACATCACCTTTTTTTTCAGGAGCTGCCCTTTAGCTGTTGTTACACTTCCTTGACATCAAGAGTAGCTTTCCTATAAAACAGGTTCTCTAGATTACACATCTTATGGAAAAAAGATCACTTTTTGCAGCCCTATCCAGAGTTTAAAATGCAACTGAAGTGTATTAATGTCAAAGATATAATGCAGAAAATTAAGCAAAAAAATAGAATTCTTCTCCAAGAGAAATCCGCTGATTTCAGTGAAGACACTATGAAGTTACAACTGGGGTAATTTTTTTCTCATAGAAGATGAACTTTGTGTTCTTTGACTCAGAGTGCAAATGAGCAGAGAACACTGAAATATTTTCATATTAAGGGAAACAGGATCCTCTGTTTTCAGCCTGTTTGTTGATATCAACAACATGTTTAGAGTCTCCCAAAGAGCCCCAAATAAGAGGGAATGTCCCCATCTGGGAATACCTGAGACAATCTTCAAAGCAGAGGTACAAGTGATGCCTTGTGAAGGCTGACCTGGAACAGAGGCTGGACAGAGTTACAGAATAAAGCAGGGATTTATTAAAAGCATCTCCTCCATGGATCCACCTTGGGCAGCACAAGAGCCCAGCCAGGGCTGCACCCAAGATGAACCAAAATGGTCCCAAAATGCACGAGCGCTCCCGGGGTCTCTCCCTGTGATCAGCTCTGCTCCATGTGCAGATTGCAGTTCATTGGCCAATTCCAGCTTTAGCCCATGCACTCCCATCCTGCTTGTTTTTCTCTCTCCAGCCCACGCTGTTTGTGCTCTTGGCCTGAGATTTGGATCATTTGTCCTTGGTCCCCAGCTGGAGCAGGAATTGTTTTGTCTCCCTGCTCTGTGCAGAGAGCTCACCATCCCCTAATATGAAGCCCAGACCCACACACTAAAGCAGCACAGCATCTGAAAAATATAAAAGCTCAGACCTGAGGCATCACACGAAGAAAGTCCCTTGAAGCAGTGCCAGTGGAAGAGGCTTCCACCTTGCCAAAGAAGTTTCCATTTGGAGACTTGTGCCACCACCACGAGTCACAGCTTCCTCCCCAAATAAACTTCAAAAGGACACGGATATTTGGGTCAGTCTTCACTCTGAGCTGCTGGCAAACACAGAGCACAGGGGCCTCATCTGCTCCACTGATCTCTTCAGTTTGCCATCACCAGTTTGGCAAGCAGGGGAAAACTGCAGACAGATCCTTTGTTATCATTTTCCTGCACAGAATTCCTCCAGGAACAGCTAAAAAGTTCTGCTCAGTTCAGAACTGACTACAGTAACTAAATTAAGGAGAAACAGGGAAATATCTTGCAGCAAGTCTCTTTAAGCCTCATGTGCAGCTTCAGAGGGATCCTGTAGCACTGTGCAGGCAATTCTATGCTCAGAATGTATTCACTCTCTTAATTCAGTTTTCCATGACATGGAGCTTACAGTACTGACAGTCACAGGGTCAGCATGAGAATTTCTGAGGGCAGAACTGGGCAATCTCTCCCAAAATAAGTTCCAGCTTGACAGAAATCATCTGTGTGATGGCAAATTTATTACATGTGGATCAATGGCCTTTATTTTGTAGGTATTATGGAGTTCAGACTAAATTGTCAGAACTCTCTTTGTTGACCATAAATCATAGGAATTTTAAAATTTGAGTGCTGCTAACCCCAGCTCCTTTTCTTTGAAGAAAATAAAATGTCAGAATATTTATTACTACAATATGTTTAATTTCCTGTCAATATATCCATATTCATTTATATACAATATGATTGGTATTTGCCTTTCCCCTTCCTCTAGTAAATAAATGGAAAATATTTATTTGATAAAAATGAAATAAATGTTCAATGTACTTCCTCTGCAAGAACCACATAACAACTTTTAAGCAATAAACCATCTGCTTCTCACTACATTAGGTAAATGATATTACTTTGGGAAAAAAACCCCACCAAAACCCAGTAATAATGGAAAACTTGACAACAGTAATAAAACTTCCAAACTATTGATACCACATTCCCTTGCAATTCATTATTTGCTGTCTGGAAAGTTGGCTTTGAAGCACAAGTGCCTGTTGATTTTCCTAAAGTATTCAGGGAACCAACTCAGAATATTCAGTGATTCTGTGAAACCTGGGCTATATATTCTGTGTGACATTTATGGTGTGAAGAAAATATGCAGCAATGTTGGGAATGGACTTGTTTTGCTATTGAGGGACCCTCAGTGTGGTGGGAGAGGAGGGACAAGCTCGTGCTCAAGTGTCCAGGAGAGCCTGGGTGCACTCTGGGCAATGGTGTGGAGAACCATTCCACTGAGAAAAACCACTTTATTCTTTTGTGTTCCATCATTATCTCTTTCTCCACCATCCCACGGCAAAATGTGCCTCACAGAAATGTCTGAGCATGGACTTCAATATTCAAAGAGTCATTTTGCCTTGCAGAGATATCTGACGGGGTGACCCAGGATGTGCTGGCACGGGGAATGTCAGATTCATAAAATTGTGACAATTATTATCATCCCATCTTCATTTTCCTCTGTGATTTTCGGTCCAAGCATGTCTTTCATGCTGCCAAGTGACAGGTGACAGCAAAAGCTTTTCTTCAAGGCATTCTCAAGATGGCTTTTCCTTTATCTTACCATCTCTGCAAAGCCCTGCTATTATTAGGTTTTC
Organism: Hypocryptadius cinnamomeus; assembly: GCA_013400635.1. NCBI lineage: Eukaryota > Metazoa > Chordata > Aves > Passeriformes > Zosteropidae > Hypocryptadius > Hypocryptadius cinnamomeus. The sequence goes on along the minus strand of VYZP01051407.1, from coordinate 49,777 downwards.
CTAATGCCTTGGTTAAAACCTCAGAGATTATGCTCCTGCTTTATACTCCAGTAGCCTCTTCATTCTCCATGTTTAGTTAGACTCAATATTTGCTTGGAGGACTGGCTGTGACTACAGAGATATTCCCAGTGTGTGACTGGAGCCAGGTTTTGTGTTGCCTTAATATTGTGAGCAGAAATTGAGATACAAGAATCTGAAAGCTTGAAAGAGAAAATTCGTGTGAGCCATGAATACCTGCCAGCCTAACCTGACATGAAAACATCTGCTGCAGCCTTCACCATGGGCACTTCAGAGAATTGAGTACGTGAGGCTTCCTGCCCTGCCCTTGATACATCTGTGAATGAGGAAACCTCAGCTCTTAGTGCAGAGCTGGACATTTTTCATCCTTTCTGTAGCTGCACAGAGTTAAACACTGATCTGAAAGAAGGATGCAGAATAAAAAGGTCTCTTCCCTTCAGCCTGTCTCTCCAAATTAACTTGATTTGCTGTTTAGAGACTGAGGAGATGATGGTGATGTGTCCTGTCGTGTTTTCCTCTGCATCCCAGCAGCATGCCCTTTGCTCTTAACCAGGAGCTTTGCATCAGCAACCAGCTTTCCTCCCGTAATTAATTTCTCAGGGCTCTTCCCCTGCTCTTTCCATTCCAAACAGCTCTGCTCTCCCTTACATGCAACAGTAGTTTTATTTTGAAAGAGCCTGGCAAGCAAACAACATGATGTTTTCCTTTTGGACAACCTGAAGCCATGTTAGATGGTGACAAGACGTGCTCTGATCAAGCTGAGGAAGGCATAAACTAATTGCCAAGAGCTGGGAAGCTCTGTAACTGTGCTTCAGAGCCAGCTTTCATTTCTCTCTCAATTTCTTGTAGTCACAAATTGCACCAGCTCAGCTCCAAAATAAAGGCCTGCCATCCAGAAACCTTGTTTATAGGAAGGGCTGTCAGAACCCTCAGCCATCTGCAGCTCCTGCTCCCCTTCCTGCTCCTTCCTTCCTTCCACATCCCGGCAGATCTCGGTCCTCCTGTCCCCTGGGAGGGAAGGACAGGATGTTCTGCAGCCACCAAACACCAACCACAGCCCTGCCATAAAAATCCATGGATAGATCCCTTGTTTTAGGGGCTTTTAACAGTTACTGCAGCAGCAGTTCTTTAAATGCTCTCTGATTTCTGATCTATCCGATTCACTGTACATTTCCTCAGGATCTGTGTCCTTCAAGCCTTCCAGCAGATACTTTCTCCTTCAGGCCTCCATGAGGAGTCTGTCTTCTCTTTTCCAGCCTCTTCAGAGTGAGAAAAACCTGCATTTTCATCTCTTCCCTTAGCTGGGCTTGTTTTGCCTGTGAGTATGATTAGAAATGCACAAATCAAAATATCTCACCCTAAAACAAGGACCCAAGGCTTTTAACACAGACATGACCATGCCCAAGCCTTGCCCTTGGAGTCTCCTGCACGTCCACCAGCAATTCCCCAGGTCACTGAGTTTCACCAGCTTTGTTCCTCAAGCTTCTGTTCTTTCCCCAGCTGAATCCAGTCCACCAGCTCCAGGATTCAGCTTTTCAAACCTCTCCTGCAGTTTGAGCTGTTGTGGGTTTATTTTTCTGTTCAGTGCAATAGCAGCAGCAGTTTTGGGCTACACAGCCTCTCTGCAGGTGTTACTGCTGTGAGCCAGGGCTGGGAAAAGGTGAGACAGGTGAGAAACCTGTTAAGGACTTGCCCCTTATTTCCTGGTCCCTGCAGACAAGGCCCTGTGTCTTCTGCCTGGAAGAGCTCGAGGATTTTAGTGACTATTTAAAGCTATAATGTTTAAATAAAAATCAAAGTCATATATTCCAATATTATCTCCCTCTTCCCCATAATTCCTCCAAGGCTCATCTCGGGATAATAACTTTCCATCATGTGAGCTACCCATTTAACATTTTCTTAACTCTTCGGGGAAGGGGCGTGACTGTGCAGCCATCTTAAATTAATTTGCAAGAGTTAGAAAAAAAATTGGTTCCATTAATCTATCTAAAACTATCCATATTATCTCCATCTATTATTTATAAATTCATTTTGCATTCTAAACTAAACCCCACACCGTCACTTATGTTTAATGCTGCCTGCCCATTTGCCTGATGAAGTGCCACATTTGCTGCATTTCTGCATCACATCTTTTTAACAAATGTCTAATTTCTGCAATCATGTATCTTGCTAAGAAAGTTCTTACTCCTTTTGTATAGCTCACCAGTTTTGCTGTATTGCTGCTCTCTCCCAGTACATCATCATGAAACTTAGCAGGACATTTCTCATGTTAATTGAATGTTCTGCCCATATATACAGATATTTATAATCTCCTGGGGGAAAAACTGTTTTAGTGGCTTTTCACAGCACAATTCATTTTCTTATTTCTACTTATTCACATAAAATGTTAGGATTAAAAATAGCTTAGGCTGAAAATTTTGTTGAAAGCTTTTCCCTCTAAAATTATAAGTGACATGTTTTCACACTTAAGCAAAAATATGTATCATTAGCTGTGAAAAAAGTGACACAAAAAAGAGATTAATTTTTAAATATATTAATTTATTGCAAAAAAACTTCGTACAATGTTTGTTAATAAATCTCTGATGAACTTTTCTGGTAGAATATCATCCTGGTTGGAATTCCAATATTCAGACTAGAATACAAAAGTTAATTATTTTGCTGTTAAATTGCCACCAGAATCAAAACTTTTCAGGAATTATGACCCACATTTTCCTCTCTTTCCAGCTTTGGGTCGCAGCTTGCAGACTGTGACCCTGTAGATTGAAAGAGCATTTTCAAATTCTACTATTTATCACAAATGTATGTCTTGGACACTAAAATCTCCCCCAGGCAAATAAATTTTTTATGCTGAATATAAGCATTCCCCTTTGTACAATTTTAGCTGTACTAAGTTAATAGCTCTAAAATATGACTTGATTTGAATCTCAATTTCCAAACACTGCTTTGCCAGTGCAGCACCTAGAAAGTGATACAAAATCAAGGTGAGCTTTCACAGGAATGTGACAGGGAGAGGACTGACATTAGAAAGCAATACAGAATTAAATTCCCATTTCCTGGAACTCAGTTCATCACCCTTTGTGGGCCTGTTGGGTCACTCTTGTAATTAAAAGCCAATCATGATTATTTGAATATTCCTTTTGAGTCAGTTGTGTCCCTTCTGTGTCCCAGAAATTTCAGCTGGATCACATTTCTTAGTTGTCCCAGGAAAACAATATCATAAATGATTATAACAAAGTTACATTTATGTCCATGAAGAAGTTACATGTATGTCAGTTTTGTTGCCTGGAATAAAAAAACTCTTTGGACTCAGAACTTTCCCTTCTCCTCCTACAGACACAAACGTGGGGCTGTGGCAATCAGAAAGAATTCATGTATTAAACCACTTAAGCACAGCATAAGGGCCTGCTCTGACTTGGAAAGTAGTTATGTTAATTAGCTTAAATTTGCAAGAATTTGACTAAATAGGAACAACTTGACATTTAGTTTGAAAGGTCTAAATTTTTCTGTAGAGTTCAGACACCAGTACTGCTGGTAAGGTATTCCTTTTTTTTTTCCTTTCCCAAATGAAGCCACGAATACAAAAAGTTCATTTGCAAATGTTTACCTAACATAAACGATTTACAGGGGGCCTATCAAGGAGGCTGACACAGATCCCGATTAAGTCGAATCCCTGGCAATAGACTCTGCCATGAAGTTGGGCTATTTGCTTTTCTTCAATCCTCCTGGCTTTAGATGCTTTCAAATCTCTCCTAATCCCCGCTGAAGGGCACAGCTAATTAACCTGGGAAGGGGCTGCTGCTGCCTCTGCAGCCTCCCTGACACACCTGCACAACAGCCAGGTGCCTGCAGATGCTCGAGGAGCAGGGACACATCCAGCTTTGGGGACTGGCACAAGGGCACCTTTCTGGCCCCTGTCTGAAGCCCTACAAAGGACAGAGATCCTTCTCTGCTGCTCGCTGGGCTGCACCTCCCACATCCCATTGGGAATTATACATTTATTTCTTCCCAGTTTCACACTTCCAAAGCACATCCTGGATGTTCATTGCCCTGTTTCACTGCCCTCTGTTCCCTCAGCAAACCAAGTGATATCTGGAATCTCTTTGTCCCCCAATTTTCCTGCTGCTGTTGAAATGCTGCTTTGAGCCCTGCTCCTCTGAAACTGTACAAGTGTCCACAGCTTCTCTCCCCGTTTTTTTAATTCCCAGAGTCAGAAATTGATTAGTTAATGGAGCTTAAGCTCTGTGGCTTGCAGCACCCTGCACCCTTTCATTAGCTGGGAATCTGAGATAAACACAGTGATTTAGGGCTGCTGAGTAAATCCATCAGCTCCATAGCATGACAGCTCGCTGCTGCTTTTGCTCTGGGAGCTTTACTGAGATACACTGCTAACAGCTATTTTTTTCCCCCCCCATATTATATCAAAAAGCTTTTTTTTTTTAATAGGATGTGTTAAGGCACAGTGGAAGCAGCTGCTTCCAGGGAGCCAGGAGTGGGTGCTCCCCACAGAGCAGGGTCACAGCCAGGACTGAGGTGGCCCAAGGGGGCTGCAAGGGGGTCCTGGAAGGGACTATGGGGTTGGGAGAAGGAAGACCCCAGAAGGACAGTCTGGGGGCAAAATGAAGCAAAATGTCCATGTGAGTGTAAAATATATTATTGTTATTATTTTATAATGAAATGTATGAAATATATATTTTTCATTGGAAAATACAGAGATCAAAGTCAGTTATTGATACTGATGAATGCTGAGGAGTAACGTTAATTAAGGTTTCATAACTGGAAATTCTCTGGTCAGCAACACTTTGATACTGTCAGGAGACTCAAATCCCACAGCCTGTCCTTGGTGCACTAAAACATGACAAATGCAGCATTTCTATCATCTCAAATACTGACTGCTGGAATTCCAGCTGTGGGGATCACTCTGTGTGGGAGTTACTCCTGTGCTCTAACACAAAACACCCACCAAAATGTCAGCCAGGACTAAAACGGCTTTTGATATGATCCAAGAGATTTGTTCTGAGTTCCTGTGCTCTTATCTTGCATTTAAAAGGAGACAATTCTATTTGTGCCCCAAATGCTGCCCTAAGGGCCTCACCCAGAGCTCTGTCTCGTGGGACAGCCGGGTAACAGCGGCTACACCTGCACCTGAACCAGCCTGGGCATTCTGTCCCACCTCAAAGGAGATTAAAGGCATTTCCTGGGTATGGCTGTTCCTGAAGAAGCATCCATCAGGAACCCCAAAGTACAAACTACACCACCAGGGACTGGGAAATAACCTTCCCCTCTTCTTACAAAACCTTCCCTTTAATGTCACATCATTTCATTTTATCTGGGCTGAGATTAAACAAGATTAAATGGAGAGGAAGTAAAACAGGTTGGAAACAATAATGTAGTGCTACCACAAGTACCACTAATTTCCTTCATTTAAGGAAATTACTTAAACAAATAGTGATTCATACAAAAGCTGTCTTCTTTCATGAAAGAAATAATTTGCATTTAAACAAATTCCTTTTTAGATGAAAGAAAACAAGGTTACAATAAAAGGGGAAATATTTGGCATCAAACCATCGATACTTCAATTTGTTATCTCAAAGACAAAGATGGAAGATTCCTTTGTAAGCATATTTAACAGGATAATTCTGTAATGAACCATAGCAGTCAGTGATAAGACTTAAACTTACAGAGTCTTGTTGCAAAATAAAAGTGGTGTTGTGGGACTGAATAAATATTTGGATAATTTGTCTACAAAAGAGAGTGGCCCCTTCCCGAGGAGGACACTTCACCTGACCAGGATTCTCCTGCGACTCTTCGCAGGCACAAGCTTTGGTGGAGCTGGAATAAAGTGTGGACCCACAGGCAGAAGAGAAGGAACAGAGAAATGTTTGATGTTGGCAGACCTGAGCAAATGGAAAAACCATCTTAACCTCTGGAGAAATACAAGTCAAAGAAAAGCAAAGTGCTGCCTAAACTCATAAACACTTTGAAGATTCCAACTCAGCATTTTATTGGCTGCTTTTCTAAAAAAATCATGGGAAATAAGAATTGCTTGGGCATCACCTTTAGGTGAATCATCTCACCAATTGAATTGGGCTTGTAGGAGGAAGATAAATGACAAAAGGAGGGGATGTATAGATTTTTTTTTAATGATGGTTCTCTCCCCGGTTCTTTGTTTCCTCATGCTTGGTTTTGTTCGCATTTTTGTTTTAAAAAATATTCTAACTCTTTCTTTGTGCTATAAAACTCTCTATGCTAGGAATACTAATGGGTGAAAAATAAATACACAATCATTATCTCCCTCTTTGTGAAAAATTTTGGTGTATTGCATTTTATGTGTTCCTCGAGTTCATAATTTCCCCTGCTCAGTGTGTGAAAAATTATCAAAGGCAATAAAAATGCAAGGAAACAACATCCCTGATTTTCTTAAAAATATCCCAATAAGATAAAAAGTGGAACAAATCCTTAAAATATCTACCCAGCCAGGCTCTTTTCCATTTTTTTCCCATAAGCACCAGCTGTTTTTTCCATACCAGCACAAAGGACATATTTATAGATTCAGTTTATGGGAGCTTTGTTTATGCACTGGGTGAGGATTAACAAGTAATTTTAATTAATATGGCAAAACCAAGTTCAAAGAAGACAGAAAATTTGTAAATCTTGTAAGACCACTAATTCTGGCTGGGCTTTTAGATGCAGAAAACGTGCTGCATGGAATTTTCCATATTAACATTTTTCCTAAGGTTTACACACTGTAATCCTTTCTCCATCACCATTTCGCACGGAACCCCCCGATTTAGTAGATTTTTAATTACATCCTTGTACTCCCAATATTTAGAATGTCTTTATAATATTCTGTAAAATGAGCATCACTGTTGTCATTTTAGGTGTTCATTGAGCAGAAAACCTGGGAAAGAGCAGAAACCCAAATGAAGAAGTTGCTTTTCAGAGCAATTTTTTCCCCTGGAAATCCAATGGCATCAATAGGAAAAGAAGGACACACATATTTTGGTGGAAACAACTTGGATTTTAAAGAACAAATCACTTCAAACTTTCCTTTGTGGCAGAATAAGGAGCCTTGTAGAGACATGAAGCAGTAAATATTACATATCTTGGATTTAGTAGGGTTTTTGGAATGGTCAGACACATTCTTGGAGGGGACAAAGCCTCAGAACTGCCTGAGGAGCTCCTCAGGGAACTTTTCCAACAAAATGAAAGGACCAGTGGGGTTTTCCTGTGGCCACTCTTGAACCTGAAGTTCAATAAATCTCTTATGAGGGTTGAACTTATCAAAGATTCAGGATGAATGATAGCAAGAAGTTCCCAAAAGGAGCTTGGTCAAGCACCAGATCAACTCCAGGCTTTTCCACATTGGATTCTCCATACATTTTCCCAAGCACAAGTTGGACACTTTGGGGACAAGAGGACAGATTCAATCCAGGTCCCTTTTTGGCTGATGCAATGCAGCCCCATGATTTCATGCCTTGGAGCAGCATCAGAGCCAAATTACTCAGTGGGATGGAGAATTGCAAATACAAAACTTTTGTGTGAAAACGGGCTCTTTTCCACCCTGTTTTCAATCCTTCCTGAAAGGTCTCTGACTTTATAGGAGAGCCCAAGGTCTGGATTAGAGCTACATCCTTTAAAACATCACCTAAATAATGGCATAATAAGTGAGTAAACTGCCCTGGGAAAGGGTTCTGTGGAGTGGGGTGGGTTTGCCCCTGTGGCTTCCTCAGTGTTTTTCAAAGTCCATAAAAAGCCAGAGAAATGCAAATAGCAGCCGTTGCTCTGAACTGTGTGACCAAAGCTGTCACACACCAGCTCCCATGTCCTTGTCCAGGAATTCGGAGCCATCCCTACAGAGACTCCTCTCATCTGCAGGATCTGCTAAGGGTCTGAGAACCTACCAGCTGCTAGAAAAGGGAAAGGTCTTGAATATTTGTGTGATCCTGCAGCTGGGCTCCTGAGGGTGGAATCTATTCCCTGGCACACCAGGGAGCCATGCAGATGTTCCCAGCTGTGGCAGGAAATGCCCACACCCAGCCCCAGCCCCAGGGCAGAACCACACCAGGGTAAGTCACTAATGGTGAGCCGGGCTCCTCAGTTTAATGAGCTCCTACGGAGGAGCTGCAGCACAGTCTCACTTTGATGCTAACTCCCTCATGGAAGGACTCCTTTCATGTCCCAGGCTGCTGTTTAAACCACCAGACCAATCTGCCAGCCCCTGTTAATTTGAATCAGTCATTAATGAAGGAGGAAGCATTTAGATCTGGTGGCAGGAGAAGTACATTTGGTCTATTTCATCCTGCCATAGTTTTTTTCTCAAGGTTTGGCTCCCTGACAGGCATTTCCAGGGAAGGAAATACATAACACAAGATTCCTTCTGGAGCTTGTCACTCCTCTGCTGCAAACAGCAGCAGCTTTGTTAACCTGTACGTTCAGCCTCCTGTATTGTAAAGAACATTACTGTGATCAATAAATCTTCTTTTGGGGCCATGAGTCTGCAAACTGGTTTCTTTGACAACTTAAATACACATCCCATGTCTCCTTCAAGAACGATTCTATGAGTTTTTTGATGAAAACTATAGAAAAAGCACCTGTTAGCCCATTGTTAGTCAAATTAGAGCCCTTGAAATATTACTTTCTATTATTCACCATTTTAAAGGAGTTTAATAAGCTACATTTTATCAAACACCACTCTATTTTTCAAGGGCTGTTAGAGAGACTGTCTCTCCATTTTTGTTTCCCAAGCCGCAGATAACGTGAGAAGAAAGCATACCAAGTTTTTCAGGAATCATTCCATAGCTAATTCCAAACCAATTATTTTCTATAAAAGCGGTGCTGTAGAGGTTTTCTGGTTTCTGTATTTAATTTTTACAGGGCGAGTGTTGATGGCACACAGAGGAAGGGAACATATCCAGGAGACAAAGCAGCACAACAGAAGATTTAGGGTTTAAATATATGGGCTCTCCCTAAAATCCTGTTACTAAATTCAGGATGTTTACTACACCATAGAATTATAGAATGGCTTCAGATGGAAAGACCTTAAAGATCATCTGTTCCCAACTCCCCAAAGGGATGCCACCACTAGTTCAGAATCTGTGTTAAAATTTTTTAACAATGTAAACAACTTCTTGCAATCTTAAAATAAACATAAACACTGTCTGCTTTTCTCCTCCCTGCCTACAGAGAGCCAGCAGCAATTCTTTTATTTCAGTCCTGCAGAAATATTTACTGGTATTTCTGATTAAAGCATCGTACAAAATTAATTACCTATTTAATATTTTAACATGGTGACTTCCAGAGGAAACTATTTGGAGTAGGGGTATGGCCTGTCTGGAGGCTTTGGAACGAACACAGGTCTCAAATCTGATTCTGACTTCTCAGTGCTCCTACAGCCGAGCCAATAAACAGTGATTTTACATGATTTCTACCACACAATCCATCAGAATGGGTCAGCAGCGTGCTTCCTGCTCCTTTGTTGAGGAGGTTTCCTTTTGGAAAGGAAATGGAGCCCAAAGGAGGGCTGGCACTGATGCACCTGGCTGCACCTGGCCCCTGTAAGGACACAGGAGTGAGTGTGTGTGGCTTGTGCTGTCACCAGCTCCGGCCGTGGCCCTAAGGAGGTGTCTGACCCCACCTGCCCTGCGCTGCCCACCTGGACACACTGGCATTTCCTCCCTCCCCAGACCAAATGTATCCATCCTGAGAAATAAAAGGTTTATTTCTTGAGTGCCATAATATTGATGCAAATGAAGCCCTGGTCCTTCATGGTGCTTTTTGGGTTTCACTGGGCAGTCTCCTTGTGAGCCCAGGCTGCACAATGCCGTGGGGTCACAGGGATGGCCACCCACAGAATCACTGGATGGACGGGGGTGGAAGGAGACTCTGGATCACCCAGGTGGGGTCACCTGGAGCAGGTGACACAGGAAGGTGTCCGGGTGGGTTTGGGATGTCTCCAGAGAGGGAGACTCCACACCCTCCCAGGGCTCTGCCACCCTCACGGAAAGAAGTTTTTTCCTGGTGTTGAGCTGGAACTTCTCGCGCTGTGGTTTATGGGCACTGCTCCTTGTGCTGTCCCTGGGCAGAGCCCGGCACCACCCTCTGGGGGACATTTACACGGATCGCGGACTCCTTCCCTGTCTCACCACCCCCCGAAATCTCAGGGATGGCTTTCCAGGAGCACTCCCAGGGGTGATGCCGGCCTGGCCCGCGGCGCGGGGGCGGTGCGGGGCTCGGGGGCGGTGCGGGGCAGCGGNCACCCGCGCGCCTGCGCCGGCCGGGGCCGCTCTGCGCGTGCGCGCCGGGCCCGGCAGCGGCCGCTCAGCCGCGGGTGCCTCAGTCACAGGCACGGGAACACCCCGGGCACTGGAACATGGCAGTGACAGAAACATCGCGGTCACACAGCCTGGGAAACACCCCGGCATCCCCAGCACAGCCTGTCACCGAACACCGCCCCGGCCGCTGAACCACGGCACTCAGTGCCACGTCCAGCCTTACTTTAACGCTTCAGGGACAGGGACTCTGCCACCTCCCTGGGCAGACCCTTCAGATGTCTGACCACTCTTTCTGTGGAGGAATTGTTTATAATGTCGATCCTAACCCTCCCCTGCACATGTTCTGTCGTTGCTAATTTCCTCATTCCCCGGTGTCTCAGTCACAGAATCCCAGAATCACTGAGGTTGGGAAAGAGCTGTGAGATTACTGGGTCCAACCTGTGCCCGATGCCCACCTTGTCACCCAGCCCAGTGCCACCTCCATCCCTCCTTGGACACCAGGGATGGAGACTCCAAACCTCCTTGGGCAACCCCTTCCATGTCTTCCCACCCATTCCGTGAAGAATTTCTTCCTGATGTCCAACCTAAACCTACCTTGGCAAAACTTAAGACTGTGTCCTCTTGTGTCACGGGTGCTTCAGTCCTTAGTGCCCCGGTGTCCCCACTGGCTCAGTGTGCCTGTGTTGACAGGGGTATGGAAAAAGATGAACTTCAAGGTCACTTCCAACCCAAACCCTTCTGTGATTCCATGGTGTCGGCCTGCTGTGGTGCCAGGCACGGCCAGTCACAGTGGCTGGACAGGAGGCCTTGTGCTGCCACACTTTTATCCCTCAGATGTTTGAGGATGAGAAGGAGGACATGTCCTTTGGCTGTGCTGTGCTGGAGGTCTCACCCTTGGAAGTGCTTGTGTGGCATTCACCTGCCTGAGCAGTCCCCAGCCCTGTCCCCTGCCCTCTTAGCCTGGGATTTCTCATTCTGTGGATAACATCACACATAACTCCCCTAAAGTAGTGCTGTGTCCTCCCACCTGGAATCCTGAAGCAGCTCACATGTTCAGACTAACACTGCATTTTAATGCTTCTTCCCTTTTTTGTGACATCAGTCTTATAAAACACATACATGCTTTATTTAAAACATGTGGCTAATCCAGCTGCAGTCAGGAGTCTCATTTGCATCAATAAAACAGGATGGGATGCATAAACCTGCAGTGTTGTGGTCATGGGTTATTATGTTATTAAGTTACTGAGGGCTGTCTAATTTGTCCCTAATAAAGGGCTGCATTTTATAGGTAGGGCTGTAATACAATCCTACAAACGCTGTACTTAGTGGAGAGGGAGGCAATTATGCTGCGAGTCACGGATATTTAAAAGTAGTTTTACACGCTGGTGTGTACATTACACTCACCCAAGCATCAGCCTCATCCACTGCCCTTGGAGTGAGTGGTTGTAACTGGTTTGGCCTGTGTAGGAAAGAGGCACCAGCCTACAAATTCAGATTATTAAAGGTTGTTGCTTGATGTGCATCTGGTATCTCCACATAGCGTGTAAGTTGGGGGGGTTGGTTGGTTGATTGTTTTCTTCCCATTTGGGATGTGCAAAAAATGCTGAGTTTTTGGCAGCCATTGAAAGTGAAAGAGATGGTTTCAGTCCAAGTTTCTAAAGCTGGAGGAATAGTGTCACTACTGCAATCTTGTTTTATTTATGTCTATAGTATTTTTCTTACCATAGTTCCAGTTTTGTCTCAGATTTATATTGGCACTAAGAGTTGTTATTTTTTGCCACTGGAGATCTGTGGAGGGAACAAAAAAAAACATAAATTGGGAGTGTGCCAATTTTCTTGTACCTTTTACAGATGGAGAGACTAAAACAGAAATAATCTCTGTAGGGTGACTTTTTTCCTAGGAAAATGCCTTTTTGGTGCTGAAGTTAAAAAAGAAAACTCTCAGAAGCGGTTCCCTTTTATCACTGTGTGTTAGTCCCTGACAGTTTTACAATGAGTTATACCATAAATATTTTTATACTTAGTAACTTCCTGGTGGCTTGTACTCTTGAGTTAATTGATTTATTTATTATTTATTTGACACTCAAGACTAGTTTCTATTGCTGTTTGAAGTGAGTATAATTATGGGTTGGTTTCCTATTTTTCAAATTAATTAGTATTGGCATAAAGATTTACCCTGTAAATGTTTACTTGATTCAGCAATCCAAACATTTAAGGACTTTTGGAGACTAAGACCACACTGCTGTACATTGTAGGCAGAAATTATTTTTCCTTCTTATGCTGCTCCTTTATTTTTTCTTTATTTTTCCCTCCAGATCTCTCAAGTAATTGCAGAACAGCTCAGTAACTCCTGAATTATTTGATTACATTATTTTCTCCCATTTCCTTATAGTTGTTCTTTCTTTTGTGGCACTCCTTGACATCGAGTTGTTTCCATTAGTTGCTAAAAAGGAATGACCTGACTTCACCAGGTCTCCCTGGAGAGGTTTCTGATTTTGGAATGTTGGATGAAGTGAATGGGTTGGAAGGGCAGGATTGGCAGCAGACACTGGGATTGTGCAGAGTACCTGTTCCATGAGGCAAACCACGGCTTCAGGAGCCAGCTCTGCTGGAGCTCTGCGTGTTCTCCCCTCTCCACTCATTCCCAGAGAAGGGATGGAAGGGAAATACTGAAGAAGTTGCTCAAACCACTAAAGAAGCCTGAAAAAGTTCAGCTGTGAGAACAACCCCAATGTCATCTGCTGAGGAGCCGGTGACAGTCACACGGTGTCCATGGAATTGTCCTTGGCACAAACTGAAGGCCATGGAGTTCCCATCTTTGTCCTTTTCAGTCACAGCCTGGCATCTCCCAGTGTCCCCAGTGCCTGACAGCACTTGGACTCCATTTACACCTCCCAAACCACGACATAGCAGAGGGTTCTTAAAATGAGCAGATTTTTAAATTAACATTCAGTTCAGAAAGGCAGTGAAAAAACATCTTGATATTGTTGGGTTCACAGCAGGCTGAGGGGTGGCAGGCCATGGGAGTGCAGAGTTACCAGTGTTGGCTGCCTAGGACAAGCAGCAGGGGCAAGGGAAACTTTGGAAAACCTGCTTTTTCAGCTGTCATGGCTTATTCTCTGCACTGCCAGAGACACCAACACACTTGGCCAAGGCTGCTTTATTTTATTAGAGCAGGCAGATATGGAATCCTTAAATACAGCTTTGCCACCTCTGTCTTTTCTTAAAGTGAAAATTCAACTTACATTCATAGAATTTGTTTGCATAATGTTTTTTTTGATTTTAATTAAATTTCACAGAGTTCTTTTCTGTAACAAACTCTCTTTTCAGTGCCAATGTGTTGCCAACCAGCTGGACACCTGGCTTCCCAAAAGCTCACATGCTTGTTTGCTAAGCTTGGCAAATCAAGATCAAAATGAAATTATGATAAAAATCCATGTGGATTTCTAACTTGGAGTCTGAGGTTCAAGACAAAGGTGAGAAATCCTGAAGAGACTGGAGTGCTCTGTAGGTGCACAGATTGGGAAAAGGAGTTTATTTCCTTGGAAGTTACTGAGGTTGTTTTGAATAATACTCTGAGATGAAGGTGTGTGACCTGCTGATTCCCTTCACAGTGATGTGGCTGCCTCAATGTTCAGTAATTTTAACACTTTGCAAATTACTTCCTGTGTTAAAGAAAATGTAAGAGCTCATATCTTGTTCTAATTATGAAAACTGATGCTGAATATGTAATACTTCCCCAAAAAATAATCAGTGTAGTCCTTTGATGAACGTATCCTGTATTAATTTGTCTCAGAGTCAGTAACATTATGTTCTCACAGCTGTGTGAATACTCAGTGTAGGTAAATTCCCAGGTGTGACAGGCATGGGCAGTGAGCAGAACTTGTTGCCTGTGCAGGTGAGATATGCAGAGATAATCCAGCTCTTCCTGGATTAATGGGATGGCTCTGGACTCTGTGGTTTTCCAGGGGAGCTCCCAAACATCTATCAGTTGGTTTATTCAACACAGGGTACTGCTTTAGATCTTCAGAATCAGCACTTAAGAACTGCTAATAGCAAACTGATTTCCATCTGTACTTCACAGGTGACATAATAGTAATCAGAGAGCTTTGAACCTGCCAGAGACAGAATATTGCCAGGTGTCCTTCACACTGGTGTGAAATCGGTGGAAGATGGTACGGAACTGTCTGTTGACTGAGGATTTGGTACATCCAACACTCAAAAAGCTTTGCTAAATCTCACCTGCTTGTTTGAATGTTTAGATGTTGGAATGTAAACTGCAGTTATGACTCAGTTCATAACTCTGTGGCTGGAGGATCCTGTAATCTGTTTATTTAAATCAGTTTCTCATGGTCCCTGCAGGAAACCTTTGAGTTCTGCTTCTCTGGATTCAAGGCAGAGGCTACTGAGGAATCTTACCAGGACTTTGGTTGGCAGGTGTAGTTCATGAGTGATTAAAATCCACTGTAAAAAATGAGTTATTAAAGCAGAGCATGACCTCTCCTGAGCTTAGCTGGGCCAAGCCTGTCATGCAATGCTCAAGGGTTTATCTGAAGTTCAAGTGCTTTAATCAAAACGCTCCACCCTGTCTTTATCCTAAATTACAGATGTCAAATGCAACAATGAAAGTATTTTAACACAGAAGTGATCTTGGATACAGAAATCCACATAATTAAAAAACGTGTCAAGGACCTGACATGGGTTCTCCCTCGCAGGTCATCAGGTCTGGCTTTAAAAATTTATCTTGCCATTGGAAGAGTCTTCACTGCAGTTGGTGAGCTGTTTGGAGAGCATGGTGTGGTGGGCCTGTGTGTGGAAACGCTGGAGCTTTGGGGTGACTTCAGCAGGATCTGGGAAGATGGAACTTTCAGAACTGTTTCTGATGAGGTCATTTGTGGGGAACTGAGCTCCACTACATAAAACAGGAGCACTGGTACTGAAAGAGGAGTAGACAGGAGTGGTATCTGGGGGCTGCCAATTGTACAGGAGGAGAAAGAATCACAGAATTAACTCTTCTGTGTTCTTTCAAAGCAATGTAGATCATTCGGTGGCCTTGTCATTGTGTATCCACAAGGGAGATCTGAGGGCAGTTCTCAACATGAGAAAGTAGATTATTATGAACTTTATTGATTTGTTAATGGACTAATAATTGTCTCCTCTGTTGCTTGCTATAAATTTCTTTAAGGAGTAGATTATTCAGAGCAAGGTTCTCCTTTGGTCAGCTCTGGCTGTGACTGAATAAATGTTTGGGGGAGGCAGAACCTGGGCAAACCTGCCTTGTAATGCAGCTGGTGCTGTGTTTAATAATGCACTGGAGAGGGGGAATAAGAGTTGAGAACAGAGGTAAAAAATGTGATTGAAAAATCATCTTCTGTTTTATCTCTTATTTCAAAGAAATGGTAATTTTTACAAATTGGTAATTACTGATTTTTCTATTGCCTGTTGACATAGAGAGGAAAGTAAACTCTGAAGTCAAAGCTCTGGCCTACAAGCATTTTACTGAAATTCTAGATATCAATCTCTTTCTTTATACAGGCCTGTTGAACTCTTAACATGAATTACCATTACATAGTATAATCATCTTGGAGAATACAGTGAAAGCAGTTGGATGATTGCGTATGGTTTTGAGCCCCTAATAATTTTATTTGCTTTATATTAGAAGCAGCTCTTGTGCGAAGATTAGGTAGATTCCCCCTCTCCTCCTTTCCATTCAGAATTTTCAAAAATGCTTGGCTACAAAGGGTTCCCTCATCCCCTTTATTTTCCTACTGGATGTTGGCAGGTTTCTTCTCCTTTGGTTCATTCTGTATTCTTGTGATGCATGTACTGCATTAAAATAACTTGTGGCTGGTGACGTTTTTGCTTCCCAAGGCACCACGTTGGATGCAGGCTGTTCCTGGCTGGCACTTGTGTTGTCTCAGCTTGTGGCCTCCTGTCTGGGACAAAAAAGGCCCTGCCTTGGAAATCTGTGATGATGAGGCTCTTCTTTTCTGATATCTACCCAGAGGATTGCATTCTTTGCCTGGGTAGATTGTGTAACAAGAGCATCAAGCTCCAGTTTGCCATTAGGACTCTGTTGTGCGCTTGGTGATATTGATAATATTGGCAATAATGTTTGCCTTTCCCAAGTCAGGGCATGAATTTTCACACATAAAGCAATGTCTGGTTTAATGTGTTCATCAAAGTGCTGCCCTGTCCAGGCCACCTCTTGTGTCCTCACGGTGAAATTCAGGGGGGCCCAGTGCTGGGAACTGACCTGAGGAGTTGCTGCTGGCCTGGGAGGAACCTGGGCCTCTTACCCTGGTTGGCTTCCTGAGCACTGTTGCATAAAGGTAAAACCTTGTAAAAGAAAGGCCTTGTAAAATCAGCCCTTGCTATTTGAGCTGAATTAACAGCTAGCCTGTTAAGTTCCCATGAGAAAGAATCATAAGAATGGGAATCAGTTTGCATAACAATGTATTCTTGCAAAAGGCAGTTTGTATCTGTGAAAAATAAGAAGTATATCCCGTGAGAATCCACAAAGAAAAAATGTAAACACCTGTGTAAAGAGAGAGCCTTAGCTTGTGCACACACAAGCACCTTCTAACCAATGAATTGAGTGGCAAGAAGGTTCCTAAGCAATTAGAATTAAACACGGTAACTGGGAAAACTGGGTAAGAATAGGCTGTAACATTGAAGTGGGTTTTTTGCTGCTGGAACTTTGAAGTGTTCTGTCTGTCGTTATTCACTGCTCTTGTTACAGAGCACCACTTTGGGCAAAGCCAAGGAGCAGGAACACATCCCAAGATCCTGAAGCCAGATTGGTTATATCACAGGAAAACAACCCTTATATGTTCTTAAAAATCCACATTTCCAGCCTTCGGGGGGTGTCACAGCAGCAGAACCTTTCTCAGCCTGGGACATGGGTGTCCCTCCTCTGTCAAACTGGGGCGTTTGTTAGACTGGGTGGGCAGCACCAGGGCTGCCCAAAGCCCTGCCTTGGGGGTTTTCCCCCAAATTGGTCTTTGGTCCTTGATCCTTGTGACTTTGCAGCTGGAAGTGCCAGTACTGACACAGCAGAAGTACGGGCTCTTGTGGAGTGCAGGAATTGCTGAAGTTGGAGACAGTGGAAACTTTACTCGTTAGTCACCTTCATTTTATACCAGATTGTATCTGTTTTTTGTTGTTAGGGATGGGAAACAGACCTGCTGATATTGGAGCTGCAGATGTTTCTGTTTTGCCTAATGCCTTTGTTTCATTTACATTTTTAAGGGAGAAACTTTCTCTTTCAAACTAGAGCCCCATGGGCTTAGCAATACCATGTTATATTTATTTATTTGTGCAAAGCAGTCACTGTTGTTCCAAACATCCAGTTCACCTGTTCAGCTTGATACAACACTGATTGCAAGAGGCTTTCTTGGAAAGTGTTGGTGAAAGGTTCTGTAGAGAAAACCTGTCAGTCCTCAGCGATATCACAGCACAAATGAGAGCCTGTGCCTCCTGCACAGTTACAGTTTCCACCCCAGCTTTCAGAGTATCTCCTTTTCCTTTCAGATGAATCTGCGTTCTGTATTTACTGTAGAACAACAAAGGATATTACAGCGTTACTATGAAAATGGAATGACAAATCAAAGTAAAAATTGCTTTCAGCTCATATTACAGTGTGCACAAGAAACTAAACTGGATTTCAGCGTGGTCAGGGTAAGTACTGAGGCCTTCCAAATTTGTTAAGCATACACATTTGTTGCTTTACATAAAATATAGAGAGGTCTGGAGTATCTAACTTTATCCTTGTCTTAAATCAGACTTCAATGTGTGTGTGTGACATTCAGTTTTACTCAGCAAGCCTATTTAGAGTTTGTTTTCACTGAAATATCTTCACATGACTGTTGAATTTAGCAGGGGCCTGGGTTGCACAAGGAGTGATTTTTGTTGTCTTTTGTTGGGATTTTTTAAGTTGTTATTTATTAAATTATAGGGTGGCTTGCCCTATAGAAACTTTGTATGATGTATTGTATCAGAGCAAGGCCATGTTATTAAGAAACTATTTTTAAGCTAAATAAGTTTATATAAATTAATATATTTGGGGGAAACAACTGTGGGGCTATTTCTTTTGATGCACTCTGTCACACTTGTATTCCACATCACAATCATAAATATTGTGGTCCTTTGTGGTTATTCACAGTGAGGACATTCTTTTCCCATAAAACAAGCATGTCCCAGTGCTAACAGGAGCTCTTCCAGAGTCTATGAATTCCACAGAAAGGGAAATAATAATCCCTTTGTGAAACACTAGACAACAAAATGGCTTTTGTCCTAGAGAGAGTAGAAATAGAAATCCTGAGGCATTAGATGGAAATATAACAAAGGGTAGTGGAACTCCCAGGAGCTGCTGTGACACTTGACACTGAGGAGGAGCAAGTGGGACCAGTCTAAGGTGGTTTTTAATTGGTTTTACAGTGGCACATTGACAATAACAACCCTGCTCCCAAATTCTTACCTCGATTCTCCTCCCTCAGAACACTTTGGAAACATTAAAAGTTACTTTCTCAGCTGGAGGTGGTAGAAGCTGTGAAAGTCAGCCAGGGGCTCATGCTCCTGGGGCAGGGCAGGCAGTTGTAACAGGAATCTGGATGCTGATGGTGCAGCCAGGGCTGGTTTTCTATTTTTGTGCTGATTTTACGTCCTAGAGGAGGCAGCCCAGCTCCCCTCTCCTTGCAGTTCTCTCCATCTTCATGTTTCCTTTCCCTCTCCATTTCCCTTCCTGCAATCAAGTATCATTCCTTCTGTTTTCTTCCCTTCCTGAGCCCTGATTTGCGGCTTTGTCTTACTTAGGGAGTGCAATGGAAACAGATCCAGTGTCTGTCCTGCATTTGTCACATTTTAGTGTGATCTTACCTTTCTCTTCTTTACACCCATCATTTCTGCTTCTCCTAATGCCTCCTTTTTCCCTTTTGTTCTTTTTATCCTATAAAACTCTTGGTCAGTGATTAGTTCTTTGCAAAATGATACTTGAGTTGCAGCTGGTACTCGCAGATAGGATTATAATAGGCACATGAATTCCCTAAATACAACTGGTCAGGAGAATGGGACTCTCAGCACAGGCAAAGCTGACCAGTAACTGACATTTTACTGCATGTTACAAACTGTGCCTCAAATTAGACATTTTGTGAAATCTGACAAAAAATTAGTAGAGTAGAATAGTGTATGGCAGGAATGGTTTTTTTCCTGTATGAAATTAGTCATGGTGGTGTCAATGAAATAAATCTTAAGGGTAATTTCAAGACAGGAGGCACGAGAGTCTCAAGATTTTTGAGAAGCAGGGGTTCTGGAATTGAGGCTGGGGTTGTCCTGTGTATGAGTTGTGGATCCCAAAGAGGAGAGGCCTGGATGTCTACCCTGTATTGTTCAGGCCTGTGTTTCCACCCTGTCATGTTCACTGCATAATCAGTACATGATTTACATATTTGTAAACTTACATCTCAACTTGAACATTTAGCATGTCATCAGACCTGCTTAAAAATGGAATTGCTAATTTTTTTCTGCCTCTTTGACACCTCACTTTGTGTTTGTTGTCGTTGCTGTCGTTGTTTGCAGACGTGGGTTGGCAACAAGCGGCGGAAGATGAGCAGCAAGATCGCCGTGGAATCTGGGGGGACCCCCCCAGGGACTGCCCCTGCCACTCCCTCCGTGCCCCCGGAAGCAGCAGTGAGAAATGTGGTAAACATTGCTCGATCCCAAAGCCAGCAATCCTCTTGGACCTCTTCGAACAATGACGTGATAGTGACTGGTATCTACAGCCCTGCCAGCTCCTCGGGCCGCCCGGGAACCGCCAAGCACACGAACGCCTCCATGGCAGAGCTGCACAAAACCTCCATCTCACGGCTCCCGGGCAAGAGCGACGCAGACTTCCAGCAGCAGCACATCCCTCTGGGACGGCAGGTACCCCACTGTAAAAACGCTTCCCTCTTGGTGGGGGAAAAGACCATTATTCTGTCCAGGCAAACGAGCGTGCTCAATTCTGCAAACTCCATCTACAGTCACACGAAGAAAAGCTACGGCAGCTCCTCGGTGCAGACGGCGGAGCTGGTGTTACCTCAGAAACCCATGATTTGCCACAGGCCCTGCAGGGCCGAGCCCTTGGCGTGCCAGCGCTTGCACAAAGCCGAGCCCGCGGCCCTGGCGTCGCACGTGCCCCCCGGGCCAAGGGCTCACCCCAGGGACCCCGCGTGCGGCACCCAGAACCTGGAGATCCGCGAGGTGTTCTCGCTGGCCGTCACGGACCAGCCGCAGCGGCTGGTGGCGGGGAGCGCGGCGCAGAAACCCCCCTCGCTGGAGGGCAGCTGCCTGTCCATCGCCATGGAGACGGGCGACGTGGACGACGAGTATGCCCGTGAGGAGGAGCTGGCCTCCATGGGGGCACAGATCCAGAGCTACTCCAGATACTGTGAGGGCAGCGGCTCCGGCCGCGGGGACAACCAAAGCGCGGCTGCGGCCGGGCCGGGCCGCAGCGGGGGCTGTGGGGCACAGCTGGGCAGTGCCAGGGATGGGCCTGACAATCTCCTCTACCACAGCAGAGAGTTCCACCTGCCTGCACGGACCTCATTGCACACAGCATCCAGCACGATTTATAACCCTGCCAACGCAGCCAGAAGTACCTTTTCTCCTCATTTTACATCTTCAAGTCAACTGAGGCTGTCGCAAAACCAAAATAATTACCAGGTAATCCATCAGTTTATCTGTCTTCAAACCTCAAAGCTGAGGTTGTAGATAAATGCTGTTTCCTTTCAGAGTTGGTGGCTATTAAGCAATAGGTTCACCTTTCTGCAGGCTGTGCTCCTTTTATGCCTTCCAGTGGAGATAATTCCTTCTCAGACCCAGTGCAGGCAGCACTGAAGTGTGGTAGCACTTCTGCCTGTCCAACCAGCCCCTGGTAGCCATAGAGTGAAGATCAGTGAGGATTTCATGGATTCCAGGGCTAGATTTTGGCTGCAGGAGGATCATACCCACGAGCTGGTGGTTGCTCACCTGTGTTGTCCTGCCCTGGCTTTCCAGCACATGCCATGGCCATTCCTCAGGTGTTCCCCTGTGAACACACATCACACGTGGCACAAGACATGGTTTCATGCTGACATTTGTGCATTTGCTCACCCCATTGATGTCAGCTTGGAATCCTGTACCCCCTGTGCAGGTGGCAGTCTCTGTGTTCTGTCAGGGATTAGGATCCCCTGTGATGGAGTTAACTCAGCTTCCTTTCCCACAGCATCTAATTCAAATAATCAGTTTTACATTCAATCCCTTTATTCCTTTTCCTGTACTAAAATCCCTTTAGTGATACTGAGGGGAAATTAAATGCAGATCATTGAAGAACTAAAAGATGTTTAGGAGAAACTGCGGCACTTGACACTTTTTTTTTAGTTCTTGGTATTACAAGGGGAGAGATACTTGTGCAGGAAACATCCAGATTGGTATTTTTCATGGATTTTTACACCATCTGGCATGACATAGCCTAGAGACACAGGTAAAAGTCTTTTAAGGCTGACAGAATGTGATTCTGTGTGTGTCACCTGCATGCATTTGCCTGTTATTGCCTTTTTATTTTATCCTGAAAATAAACCATGTCGACAGCATATCAGCTTTTCCTGTGCTTTGCTCACCAGGATAGAGAACCAGACTTTGTGAATCATGTTTTTTAGTTTTTCTTTTCCTTTTTTCCTGACTTGTTCCTATCTCATGTGACCATTTGAAGGAAAGCTTCTGAGTCCAAGTCAGTGCCACTTTTCACCTGAATTATTACTTTTCTGGGTAAACCAGAAGCTTGATGGACAGAGGGTAAATTCTAGGGAGTAGATGCACATCAGATGAGCTGTTCTCTCCTTTACTCTCACACAGTCTCAGTGTTTGCTGTTACTTTTCTTACTTGGTTATAGAATTCCTGAAATGCTGGTTACTTTTGCCATCCCAGTTTCACAGGAGAAGAAAAGCTGCAAATGTGCAGATCAGTCCAAGAAGGGGTTGGTAAAAGTGCTTACGATTGAGTTAAGGGTATTTTATAAAGTTTCATGAAGGGAAATCCATTACTGATGCCTCCATCAGCTGTGTGCTCATGGTGCTTTATTTCACTCTTGAAAAAGCATGAGAGAGATTGATTCCTTCTATTTTAATATTTTTTAAAATGAAATTAAGAATAACTTTGTTATGGGGTTTTATGGGGTAGGAACTGAGTCTTTTTGAAGAGCTAGAACAGTTCGTGGTGGATGATCTTTTATCTGCTCATGTGATGTTTTATGGATCAGAATAAGGTCTCTGGAATTTTGTTTTGGGGTTTTTTTTTACTTCTCCCTGTTGTAACAACACACCTGGTTTTTTGATAAGTGAGGAACTCATCTGTACCCCAGCTGACCTCCATGCCTGTCTCAGACACCCTGCTCTTGGGATTTGGAGTGTGGATGGAGAGAGCTTCTGTCATATCCCTTGTCAAATATTAACCTTGGAAAAGCTGAGCAGGATGCTGTTAATTCCCTTATTACTGTGAGCTTGCATCCTGTGAGCCCCTGAGGTGACACTTCTGGGTATTAGAGACTTTCTAAGGTGCTGTCTTGAATCCTTTTAGGTTTGTACAGGATGACATTTCATTTTTTGTAGTCAGTTTATGTTAATTTTATTGCCCATGTTTAGCTAATTTATCTATCAGCACAGAGATGAAAATCCTTAAACTTGGGGAAATCTTCTTGAATTTAAAAATAGATTAAACCTGAGCTAAATTATTATTGGAGTAGTTGAACATCCAAGCAGATGCTTCTTCAAAGTCAGGACTGTGCGATTCATGTTTTGATGAAGCAATTACTGTCATATATTGGTGGGGTATCTAATTAGCAATTAGTTATAGCTTCCTTACTGGTTCAATTAATCAAATCCATGTTAGTGTAACTTAAGACTAAATTTAATTAAGTGATCAATTTTAATGCCTGAGCAGTTTCAGTAAACAAATTCTTCAGCCTACTTGCTTATATTAGTTTGACTTTTGAGTGTGTTGAAGTGGAGAGGTTACCTGTGCTGTCCTCCAGGCTGAGCTGGGATTTAGTCTTGGTTTCTTCCCCCAACCCTAAGGGACAAGAACACTGTTGAGAATCTGTATTTTTATTTACTCTGCTCCCAAGCCCAGCCCTTGTGCCTGTTTGACAAGGGCAGCTCAGAACAGTGCCATGCACGTTGTCTTCCAGGGAGTTCTCTTGAGATGAACTTGGCTGGTTTTGGCCCTGTCCCTGTCAGAACTGTGTGCATTTGTCTTCCCAGCAACCCTTACCACTCTGCAACGTAGATGTTGCTTTATTCCCGTAGAAAATCACTTTTTTTTTGTAGCCCCTTTTAAATGAGTGAAGAGGAGGCACCTGGGTGGTTCCTCAGGGTGCCTTTGCAGTGGATTCTGTGGTGTGAAGCTGTTGTGTGGGATACAGGGTTGTAACAGACATAACTTTACAGAATTTCTAAAATGTGTGTGCAGTGCAGAAATTAGGCTCAAACCCTGATGCAGGCTGGCCCTTGGAGGGGAGGGTGCTCCTTTCATCCCCCTCAGCCCTCTTTGTGCTGTAATGAGAAAGTGTCTGACTTTGGGTGATCTCCAAGTGCTTCCAGCTAAAAGCTTGAAGAATAAAAGTGTTCTACTTGCTTGTACAGCAGCCACCTGTACCAGGGCTGCTGTGCTTGTTGTGCTCATGCTGCAAGAGCCAGCAGTGAGGAACTTTGCAAATACAGAAACTCTCAGAGCAGTTTGGGTCAGTCAGCAGAAGTGCACAGGTTTTTTCCTTACAGGTGATTGATCTCTCCAGAGCTGTGTTTAGTCTCTCAAGCATTGCTTGTCTGCAGCAGAAGGTGAACATGGAATCTTAAATAAGCCTAAAATATTCGAGGCTTTGACACACCTCACATGGTCAGGGAAAACACTCTGAGATTTTTATTTAAGAAAGTCTGACCTCTGGGAATGATGGAGAAGCAATAGGAATGGAAGCAGCTCTCCTTTGCCTTCACACCCCTTCTCCTTCCCTCTCCATCCTGATATCCCTATAATTTCTGCTGGTACTCAAATCTTTAGTATGAGACATTGAACAGCTCAGTGACAAACACAAGAGCATTTTTTTGGAAGTCGAAGTGATGTAATTGGAAAACATGTGAGGGCAGCTCAGTCCTCAGCCCTTGTTTGACTCCAGCCTGCTCATCCTGCCAGATGGAAAGGCAAACTGCTGTTGTGAAATACAAGTTTTGGGGTGCCAAAAGTACAGAAACACCCAGGTTGTCACTGTGTTATCTTGCCCTCACCCAAAGAAACAATGTTTTATTCTTGGCAGTAAAGGTGAGTGTGACTTTGGTTTTCAGTCTTAACCTGTTTACAGACATTGGTGTCAGAATTGAATGCACTCTGCTGAAGTCTCAGTATTGGCTCTCACAGAAACCTAAGCTGCTCTTGTTTTCTGTTCTGTTTCCTCCTTCCCCTCTGCAGATTTCAGGAAACCTTACTGTGCCTTGGATTACAGGTTGTTCCAGAAAAAGAGCAGTAAGTACATTTCCATTTAAGTATCTAATGCGCCAAGTGAAGCAATGAAAAGTTGATAAAAATGCATTTTTGAGAATGTCAGTTCTATTTACCTTGGGTGGGATTTTTCCCTTTTTCCTTTGATACAAACATTTTCTGCAGGTGCAGTGTTTCAGTTGAGGTGAAGTTGATGTCTATCTTTAAAAGCAGGTCAAGGTCATAATCCAATGTGAGGTGATGCTCCAGTAGGAATCGTGCTCTTAGCTCAAACACAACATCTGAGTTGATCAGGACTGAGAGTTTGGAGCTTAGAATATGTTTTTTATATTGAAAGTGAAGTGGTTGTTAATTGAGGCAACTGAATGCTTAAGAGAGTAACTCCCTCTGCAGCCTCTCTGCACATGCACAGAATTAGTCAGTGCTGGCTGTAGGAACTTGATCAAGTCTAATTTTATCCACATAAATGTCATTTCACAGTAGCAGATCAGCCACTTTGGTGTCCTCAATTCACAGACAACTCCAAATCATAACACAAGGTATGAAACAGCTTTTGTCAGGAGAAAAAACCAAAACCCTGCCCAACTCTTTGGTTTAGTTAGTGCTCAGCATTTCCAGCTTGTCTTTGAAAAGGTGTCAGTTCTGCTTCCTTACCAGCAAATCCAGCCTCAGGTGGGATGGTACAGCCAGGCTCTCCAGGGGCTGCTCTGTCACTCCAGCTGTGTCAGAAGCAGCCACTGGGGAAGTGTCTGTCATGGTAACCACACTCCCCGGTCTGTGGAGCTGGCAGTGCCCTAGCAGTGCCCTGGCAATGTCCTGGCAGTGTCCTGGCAATGTCCTGGCAGTGTCCTGGCAGTGGCTGCTCTGTTGGCAGTGAGGTCCAGGCAATGGAAGAGCCTTTCCTTGCTTTCTCCTGCTGTAACCAGAACTTTTTCCTTTATTATTTTCAGTTCTTTAGTCTTCAAAAAGTGAGAGTGTGGCAGTGTTTCCTGTATAAGTAGGAATCTGAGGACCATCACATTAATGGTGTTTTCTCTCAGACTTTTTCTAGGTCTCAGCTGAAGCACTTCCAATTTCTGCAGAGTTTGGTACAATGACTTACTTCTTTTTGTACAGAGAGCACTTTATAAGAGCATCTCCCAGAGGAACTGGTACTTTTGTACAAATCCTGTTGTGCTCAATCCATCTTCTTTCTTTCCTAAGTGCTAATTCTCTTGAGGAGGCTTTTTAAAATGCAGCTCTTTTCTGCAAGGCTCATCCCCTCTATCACTTAATGACCTTTTAGAGCATCTCACCAAGGAGCTGGGGAGTGTCCTGGGTAGAGTTTCACAGCTAAATGGGGAGGTTTTCCCCCNCCCCCCTGGCTGTCCCCTCCTGTCAGGGAATTGTGCAGAGCCACAAGGTCCCCCCTGAGCCTCCTTTTCTCCAGGCTGAGCCCCTTCCCAGCTCCCTCAGCTGCTCCTGGTGCTCCAGAGCCTTCCCAAGCTCCATTCCCTTCTCTGTCTCCAGCCTCTCAATGTCTTTCCTGCAGTGAGAGACCATTAAGGATGGTAATTAGAGAATTCTTTTTCCTTAGACCTTTACTCATTTGTCTTTTTCATCAATAAAATGCATAAAACCCTTTGGTTAATACAATCTGTTTGACAACATTTGTGTCCAGGTTTGTGGATGCAGTTTCCCAGTCTGAGTGCAGAATCAGCCTCCTTCAGGGGGCAAGTTGAGCACTTGGCACTCTGAAACTGCTGTGTACACACAGGGGTAAGACAAGCAAAGGAGAAAAAGCTCCTACTTCCTAGAAACTTTGATTTCAACTGTGAAATTCTTTTCAATAAAGAGTGTGAGGGAACAGAAATAGAATGGATAGAGTTGTAGAAGTGCCATTATGGCAATTACTGCCATTCAAACAGGAAAAAGGCTAATCTGTATTTTGGTTAAAATGGAGAAGATTGTCTTTTAGATGCTCTGAATTTTTAATCTTCTGCCTTGATGTTTTGTTTCCCTTGCCCTGTCCTTCAACTGTATCAGGAGAGAAATAAAAGCTGTGCAGTTCTGCAGAAACTCTTTCTTGTCTGCTCAGCTCTGCTGTAGGATGATGTAATCCTGGTTGTTAATGAATATTAGTCTAGAAATATCACCCTCTCAGTAACTCATGAGAGTGTCTTAGGAAATGACAGAGTTCTGTGTTCTGTCCTGATGCATGTGCAGTGGCCTTTATGAATGCATTGATTTTTGGTTTTTCACAGGGTGGTGGAAGGATAACAAGGATTCAAAAATAGCAGTGAAGGTACCGGTTAAGGAGAATTAAAAGGGAGAAAATATCTTCACTTCTCTTCTTAGGTCTTGAGTGTACTGACTGTGCTTCAGTTCTGTGTCATCTGAGGTCTGAGCAGAATGGCTTGTGTTTGTGGTAGATTTAAAAGTACTGGTGTGCTCTGGAGAGCATTTGTCACACAGGTGGTGGCTCTGGGTAAGCTGGGCCTTAGTGGTGAAGTTGAATTTTGGGGGGAGAGTGGGGGCTCGTCTGCCCTGAGCTTCACTTTGGGGTGTCTGGGCTCTCAGACTGTTGTATTTGGGGACAGGAAAGACCTGAAATGGGTGGAGAGTGCTAGATTTTGATTTTTGTGTCACTGTTTGCACACTGGCTATTTGAATAAAACTCTGTCACAGGAGTGCAGGCACACTTTGGGCAGGTGGAGGGGCTGAGGTGTGACAGTTGCCCCCAGCTGTTCTGGGCAGGGGAGCACAGCTGGATTTTGTGGGGGAGACACATCAGTACAACCCTAAAGAAAACTCCTCCTTGGCCTGGGGTGTGCCAGGCTCAGGAGAACCGACATGAGCTGAGAGCAAACACCTCAGAGCAGCTCCACAGAGAACCCCGGCAGGGATTAAAGCTCCTGCAGTCAGAGGGCACCTCAGCTCTGCCTTTTGTTTTAAAACTATTCCAGGAGGAACTTGGGGAGTTCTCTCCACCTTCTCTGCTCTCCCAGGAGGGGAGAAAACTGTGCTTCAGTCGAGTCAGTGGGAGCGTGTCTGAGCGAGCCAGCCGGGGTGTGCAGGGAATGCTGAGCCCAGCTGCAGGTCCCTGCGTGGGAGCACTGGGCTTGCTCCTGCTTTGTGCCATTTGGAATACTGACTGAAGAGTTTCCTCCTGCTCTGAGGTATTTAAATACATATCTCAAGGTATTTCTGCTTTGGTAATACCATCCATAGCATGGCCTGGCCTTCTGGCAGGGAACAGCATCTTCTTGTCCCCCAGCAGTGCTGAAGGAATGCAAAGGGGGACAGATCTGGTCATTTTTTATTACGTGATGTGCTGCACCTCAGTGCCACAGATCACCCTGGCTTATTGTCTGCTGTGAGCCTGCAGGCAAAGAATGCATCCTCCCTGAACAGGAACTGCAAAACTTTCTGGTCCAATGTGAGAAAGATGTCGATAGATAAGTAAGAATCATAATTAAAAATATAAAAATCAGTTTACTTTGAGGCTGAACATTCACTATTACACAGATCAGCACAAAATCTCCAGAAGGGTGAGCTGTCAGTTTGTGTGGTTTGAGGGTTGGTTTGGAAATCAGAGTGAGATGACTGGGGCTCAGAGTGTAATTTCTTTGCTAGACTGTTCATTGCATTGATATCTCTTTTTGGTTTTTTTTAATCTTTTAGTTGAGTTTGATTTAGAAACAGATATTAACAGAGTATCTGTAATTTGGGCTGCATGCCCTTCTCACAATGGGGTGCTATGAAATATTTATCACCTCTGCTTCCATCAGAGCAAACTTCACGCTTACCCAGCCAGTGGGGAAAGATGCAAAAAGTCTCTGCTGCAGAAACCTCCCAGTGTGTGAGCAGGAGGAGTGGAAGGGTGCCTTCAGACACCTTTGTGCCTGAGTTTGTGCAGCTGTGTGAGCAGCAGTGTCCAGCCTAAGCTCAGGATGGCTGTCACTGACAGGGGGCAGCTTTGTGGCACTGGTGAAACCTGAAGCTGAAACCTCAGGCTGAAGGAATGTGTAATCTGGAACAGCTTTAATGAGGTTAAGTATCTTGGTGTGTTAAGGGAAAATACAGATCTACAGAATTTGTATGTGGGAAATCAAGAAATAATAAACTGAAAAGCAAGAATGATATTAAATGGTACAAATGGGAAAGAAGAACCGTAGTGGAATGATTTAGAAATCACTGTTAATACATGCAAATAAGATCCTGAGGTGAGAATTGATAATCCTCTGAAGAAAACAGATGTTAATTAGTGTCAGGGTTCAGAGAGCTCCATGCTGGTGTCACTGGGAAAGGTGAATAAGGCGAAATGACACCGTGCTTGTACAGAAGAATCTGGGATTTGTTCATACCTTGAATACTTTGAGTGCTTCTGATCTTCCCATTCCTCCCAAAATGTAACAGAGAAGCAGTGACAGGGATCAAAGGCATGGAAAATTTGTTTGTGAGAGGTTTGTTTGCTAAAAATAACCATTACCTCAGCCCATTTCATCACCAAGTATCAGAACTGAATGTTGATTTAATGTGATTTCACTGCAATTGAAATGAACACCACACACAGTGCTCAGCTGCAGCATAAATGCAAGTTATGTATAAAACCTCAAATTCTTCCATTTTTTAGCATGTCTTTGATTAATAATCTGAAATTTGTGTATAGCTTTTGTGCATGTGGCCTGAAACATTTTCAAGTGCTGAATGAAAGCCGATGTGAGAACGCAGGCTCTGAGAAAAGGCAGGATGAGGACACTCCACTCCGTGCAATTATTCATCCCATTATAGACACCGGATTTGCACCACAAATTGCTGCAGGGTGGGGGGATGAGGGGCTGGCAAAGAGCCAGGAATGTCTCTGATAAACTGGGTCATCTCTTCAAGGATGGTGGTGTTACACTGGGGAGGTCGGGGATAAGCCGGGTTTAACCCTGCGTGCAGCACAACTGCTGATTCAATTTGCTTTTCCTTGGGAATGGATAGGCTGGATTCTGCTGGACAAAGCCTCTGCTGCTTCTTAAACTGTGGCCAACAGAAGTGGGAAATGTAAAGGATTCAGCCAGCAGCCAGCACTGTCAAAGCCAAGCCTTGAATCAGCAAGCTGGGCATCTGAAGAGAGGAAATGAGAATTGTATTCAGAGCTTAATGACGTAAAAAATAAGAACTGAATTACTGGCTTGCCTTCACCTACAAGTATTGTCATAAATATGAAGCTTCCCAATATTATCTTCTGATATTTTCTCCTATAATGATGAATATTGTGATATTTGTAGGGCTCTGAGGTTTTCCTCTTGGTCCCTCATTTCCTCTGATGATATTAAGCATGAGAAGGTTATTAACTAAATTGATGGAAGCTTAGTTACATGTACAATGTAGAAATTCTGTCCTTTCTTTTCTGACAAAAGTCATTATGTAATTTTTAAGCAGTTTATAATGCAGGAGTCAAACTTGGGTATGATCCATGTCAAGGGGATGATCCTGTAATTGAAGGTAGTTTGTGATTTCCCTAAGAAATTGCTGATAAGGCCCATGGCACAGCGTGTTACACGAAGGCAGCTAATCTGGAGCTGAGATTTGGACATGCTCAAGTGTCATTTACATATACTGAGCTTAAGGAGTGACACTGATCCCATGATGCTGGTGCAGCTATTGAGAGCAGGGTGTGTAAATGATGATCCTTCAGGATCTCTGAGAACCTGGCAGAGCACAGGGGTTCCTCAGTGCTGGTCTTGGCAGAACAAAGTGGCTAAAATGAGACAGAGACTCCAAAGCAGAAAATACAAATTATATTAACATAATTATACAGCAGTTGTGAGGTGAAAACCATTGAATAGTGATGTATCTAATAAGATTTTTATTGAAACATTTGCAGTAGGTTATCAGAATTAACATCTATCTACTAAAATGGAAAAGATCTGACTCTGCTTTTTAAGGAAAATTTTTGAAGGCCAGGTGCTTTTGCTAATTTTGCTTTTTCCATGTAAAGTCCTTGTTTTGAGTAAGTAAAAGCTGAGCAGGCTCTGCACCTTCCTGGGCACCATCTCTGGGGAACTCGAGGCAGGCTCTGGGTGTCTTTAGTCCAAGGCAGGATCCTCTTGCAGATCACTTTTCCTGCTACCCAGGCCTTGCCCTGGGTTCTTTCAGGAGAGGAAGCATTTTTGAATAACTGGAATACCACGTGGCAAGAAGAAACCTGAGCTTCCTGCAGCAGCAGCTGGACTTTCTTTGGGTTTTGTTCTAATTTGGCCAACACAGCCACCGGGGTGGGAGAAGACAACCTGAGCAAGGTCCCCCCCCTTACCTGTGCTGTAACACCTGGCACATTTCCTGGTGCTCCACAGAATTCCACAGACTGTTCTGAGCTGGAAGGGACCCCACAGGGATCGCTGAGTGCAACACTCAAGTGAATGGGCTGAAATGAGAGAGTTGTGCCTGGGAGGGCAGATGTGGGTGTTGAGGCTGTGGATGTTAAATGTGAGGGTTTTGCTGTGTGTTGCACTGATCACAGGGAGCTCTGTGAGTTCACTGTGAGGGCTTGCAGCAGTGTGGACTCTGCAGAAGCTGCAGGCAGTGTTAATTATTTATGTTTAAAACACCCAGTGTCCTTCAGGAGGTGAGGTGGCCCTGAGCAGTCAGGAATGTGGATAGGCCAGGGTGCTTTGTGCAGTCTGAGCATTGCTATCCCTCCTCTCTGCCTTCCCTCTGCCCAGTGCTGGGCTGCAGAGCAGAGCTCTTCCCAAGCCCCAATCTCTTTTGCCAGCAGCTATAACAGGAGTTCTTGCTGCAGTGATCCAGGCTGTACTTTTGTACCTTGACCATGGCTTGGAGTCAGGAGGAGCTCAGGTCAGGCGTGCAGCGAGAGCGGCGGCAGCTCCGGTCGCTCGGGCACCGGGGATTTGGCTCTGCCCGGCTCTGGAGCTGCACTTTGCTCAGCCTGGAGCAGCCTTCAGTCAGCCAGGTGCATTCCTGGTGGGTGACCAGGGCATTCTGCCCAGGAGCATTCCTGTGCTGGGCTGCCCAGGGCTGTGCAGGGCTCAGGGGTGTCCGGGGTGCTCCCCACCAGCCCCACTCTGACCCAGCAGCATCAGCTGTGGCATGGGCAGGATGGGAACAGCCTCTCTAATCCCAGACTGGGGTGATGGAACTAAGGCCAGGAAAAGCTCTGAGTGCGTGGTAGGCACTCAATTAATCGTGGGTTCATCAAAGTTGGAAAAGACCTCCAAGGTCAGCAAGTGCAACCGGACCATATTTGAATTTATCTGGTGCATCTTTTTACTGGGATTACTTTAGGAAGACAAAGGTTTGATGCCCCTGTTTTGTGTTCATACATTGAGGAGGCTCAAGTGCTTCTAACATCTTGAGAAATAGCAATTTTTAAGAGAAGAAAATTGCAACAATTACAATATTCTGAATATTAGCAAAAGCTGGAACTGGGAACTATACAAGATTGTCAAATGATCCTAGTTCTAGGATCTAGTAAAATTACTTTTTATTCCACTTAAAATTATTTCTTTATAACTTTTAACGGTTTTTAAATGAGCAAACACAGAATTCAGCTATTGAAATCATGAACACAATTCAGCTACTGAAGTAATGACACGTGGCACATAGGCTACAAGTTACCAGTGCAGACTTTGTGGTTGATTTTCTGTCCTCTGAATAGCAGGAAAAGTGAAAAACATGGGTTGGTGTAATGAAACTGTAGATTTTAGATAAAAATCTAGGTGAAAAGCTTTTGTTAAAGCTTGGAAGCTCTGCTAGAGAAATGCTTTCTGTGCTCACACCAGTTCAAACAGTGGTAAGATGTTTAGGAATTCTTTTTCAGTGTTACTCCTTTTATCACTGATCCACTATCACATGTTTTGATAAACGTAGACAAAGAGTTTGGGAGCTCGAAGATAAACAGTGGAACCAATTTAAACTCAAGCTCACCACATAAACATTAAAGTATTCCCTTTAGGAAGTCAGAATGCTTTGAATTATGCATGTGTTGTAGTTTGCAGTAAGATAAAAGAACTTTAAGGGGGGAGGGTGAGAAACTTGAAAAGCCTTTAAGGAGTAATTTGCATAAATTGGGTGGAGAGAGTAAACAGCACAAAGGGGAAAAAAGTTATTTTCAGTAAGGCCTTATAGAATGAGATAAAACAAATTACCAAAGAAATCAGGTGGAGTTGAAACAAAGCTGAAGTCCCTTAAACTTGTGTTTAGTGCTGCCACTGCCTTTACAGCAAATCCCAGGGAACTCTGAAGTGCCCTGGATTTAAAAAAAAATCAAAAAAATCCCAAATTCTTAAGGGAGACTTAGAAGAAGAGCCATGGAGACAGTAGAACTTGTGTGTTACTGTGTGGGAGACCTCTGGACATGAATGCTCAGGATAAGCAGATTTTTTTTCAATCTAACAGTATTTTTTTTTATCTTGCAGTTACAGGACCGCACACAATTTAGTGACCGAGACTTAGCTACCCTAAAGAAATACTGGGACAATGGCATGACCAGCCTGGGCTCAGTCTGCAGAGAGAAAATTGAAGCTGTGGCTGCAGAATTAAATGTTGACTGTGAAATAGTTCGGGTAAGAAATCCAGAGTCTTCCCTTATCTTGTCGCAGGAGCAAAAATAGGACAGATGAAAGGCTTTAAAAATTTCATGAGGAAGCTTGAAATAGATTTCACGTATTACATAATGAATGACCATGTTGGGAAGTGCTCTCCTGCTCTTTGTGCAGTCTATATTTAGTAAAAGCCCTCAGGTCAGGGTCTTATTGATCAGCAGCAAAGCAGCACTAGGAGCTGTTTGACATTCTCTTGAGTAAGATTTTAAGTAAAAGTGTTAAATTTTTGAGGGAGATCCTAGAAGACTGAAAGTATATAGTATATTAGCAATATGCTATTTATATTGCTAATAAGATACAAAAAAAGGGCTTTTCTAGAGATACAGGGAAAATACTTCTCATTCATGCTTATAGGGAAAACTGTATGAAAGAAAATGCTCCAAAATAGGAAAGAAAAATATTTTACAAGACTGTCTTGAGGGCAGGTTGAGGTGTGGTGGAGGAATTCTGGGTCAGTTCAGTTTGATGGTTGCTGTAGGTGGCTGAGGGAGGCACAGGTGTGCTGAAGATGACCTGGCTCCCAGAACCTCTGCACATCATCTCCTCCGGAGGCTGGGGTGTTGTGTCACTGTGTCCTGGATGAGCAGACACCCAGCAGCACCTCTGGCGTCTCTTTGCCCATCCCAGCCTCAGGAAATGGCCCCATTGTTTGCAGTCAGACAAGGACAGGAGCCTTTCTTTCCCTTGTGACAAGTGTGACAATTGGGATTATTCCTTTCAGGCTTCATCCTCTTTTTGCACCTGTTTCCTAAATTCCTGACAGTGCTGCAGAAGCAGGGCTGCGAGCCCTCAGTGAGGCTCTCCTGCTGTGGAGATCTCTGGCTTGGTGCATCCAAATGGTCCCAAAGCTGCTTTCAGGGCTGAACACCAATCTGGTTATTTGTTTTTGTGGGCACACAGGAATTCTAAAAAACCCAATTGTACTTTTGGAGGCTGAAGAGAATCACTCTTTTCTCTGCAGAGAGCAAAGCTGCTCCTTGTTTTCCAAGGACTTCTCTTTGCTCTCTGAAAGGTGAAGCTGTTCCCCCTGACAGCACCTCCTGGACAGCACAGTGACACCCAGGCTCCCTTGGTTTGTTCCCCTGGGGACATCCTCATTGGCACACAAGGGGTGACACTGTGGAGTTCTGTGCAAACCTTCCCTCCTGCTGGAATGTTTCTGTCCTCAGGGCAGGGACCAGGACACCCCAGAAGGCTCTGCCATCACCTGCACCAGAGCAGATCACAAATGATCCCATGCACTCACACTGGCTGGAAGTGTTTAAGGAGGATGTATTTTAGGGATAGAACTCTCAAGCTGATTTCCCACATGGCAATTCCAGTCTGCTCTTGCCCTCACTGTTTTGCTGTTCCAGAATGTTCTCTGTTCAGCACAGCACACAGGATGTGGAACCTTCTCTTCCCCATTTAATTTGAGACACTATCAAAACATGTTCATCTTCTCTGACATTCTCAGTATGTTGAATGGAATATTTTCTGCTTTGAAAAGTCTGTGAAAAGATCTGCCTTTCCCAAGTGCCTTCTTTACTAAAAAAGAGATAGATTCAATTTTAAATTTTGTTAGCACTGTTTGTTAAAATTCACAAGATGATGGGAAAATTTAAAGAATGGCAATACACTGCTAGGAAAAAAAGGACCCAGATCTCAAAGGGCTGCTTGTGTGGGGGTTTTCTTTAATTTTTTTCCCCCAAACTGTAGGTAATAGAAAAAAAATGATCCAGATAGTTCTCTGCATACCTGTTGTATATTCTTCAAAGAGGAAAATCAGCAAGCTGGGAAAGCAAATACCAGCCAACAAAAAAGATTTGCTGAAAATAGTGTTCAGCATGTTATCTTTTAGCTTGTTAGAGATGCAGCTTTAAAGGGCTTTTTTTTTTTTTTTCCCAAGGCTGGCACAGCATGAAACTGTGTTTAGTAGCTGGGACTGCTGTTAATATTCCTTTACTTTTTCTCTTTTGTAATCAAGGTATTATAAGCAATAAGTTTTTTATTCAACTTTCTCAAAACCCTAGGAAGAGGAACAGGGCAGGTATTTCTGAAATAAGGCCAGAGTGATGTTCAGTGTGTCTTCAAAGAAAATCCTGAAACATTTAATGTCTTGGGATACTCATTTGGAACAGAGGCCTCAGGGAAAGGATGTGCATTTTGCCATGGCCTGATCATGTTTTCAAACCCAGGAGCTGCTCCTGTTTCTGGGGGTGTGGGTGGTGGGAAGGAGGATGAGAGCCAGCCCCAGAAGAGTGGGAGTAGCACTTGGTAAAGAAGTGGATTCCTGGCTCTGGGAAGGATTTTTGGTTGCTAGTGGAGAACTGATTTGATGGATTGAAGGGTCTGGGGTACAGGGGTTGTTGAGCAGAGTTGAGATGAGATGAGAAGTTGAAAGCCTGAGTGACACAAGGGACAGGAGAGCCTCAGGAGGTGAAGAGTTGCAGACAATTCTTATTACATCATGTTAAACTATGAATCTTTAATAATTTTTTGTGTAAATGTTTCTTCATCAGAGAAGGCAAATTAATGATCAGGTGTACAGATCCACTTGGAGAATTTAGAATGTGGGTCTTTTCTCTTTTTTTTCTCCTTTGAAATTCACTTTTATTGTTGTAAGAGGAACTTAAAGCATCCATCTCCATCCCACCATGGCAGGGTTTCCAGGTTCCCTGGGCTGGTTTCATCTCCCAGACTGTTCCCAGTGTGCTCCTCTGCACTCACTGCAAACAACTTTTCCTAAAGCTCTGTTTTATAGCCAAAGGGGACTGAAGGATGAGCTGCTCTGAGCTTTATTCTTCCAAGTTCCTTTCTGTCCTCCAAGGGCAGTGCTGTGGACCTGTCACCTTGGCCCGTTCCCTCTGTGCTGCAGGAAATCCTAGAACAGGGGAAATGTTTGGGTCATCGGATGCTTCAGTCCTGTTATGGAAGTTGCAGAGTAGGAGAACCTGGATCAAAGATCTTATGTTAAATTTGTTGAATAATTTAGGGGGGCAGAGACCTTACAAAGTCACCTAGTCCTGCTCTTTGTCTGGAGCAGGATTTACTTTGGAATCAAGTCAGGTTTCTCAGGATGTTATCCAGTGAAACGTTGAGTACCTCCAAGGCTGGAGCTACCAAGACTTCTATGGACAAACTGTCCCTCTGCCTCACTGTAAAGCATTATTTTTCTTTTATATTCTCAGTTCCAATCAGAACTTCCCTTGCTGCCACTTGTGCCTATTGCTTCTTTTCCTTTTGCTGTGCACCTTCCTGTTTCCCTTGGAAAGCTGAACCTGGACACAGGATTTTGGGAAGCAGCCTCAGGAGGGGGAAATACTGGGGAATACTCACTGCTGGCTGCACCCTTGCTCCTGTAGGCCAGATGTGCTGATGTCACTTGGTTGGGGGCCTGTTGCTTTTGTTATAGTTTCTGATATCATTCATGTTTATTTCTCTTACAAGACTTGGATTGGGAATCGAAGACGGAAATATCGTTTAATGGGGATTGAGGTCCCACCCCCTAGAGGAGGTCCTGCTGATTTCTCTGATCAATCTGAATTTGTTTCTAAATCAGCACTTAATCCAGGAGAGGAAACTGCTACTGAAGTGGGGGATGATAATGATAGGAATGATGAAGTATCAATCTGCTTATCTGAAGGAAGCTCACAAGGTATTTGGAATGCAGTTACTACTGTGCCTATATTTTCAATTTTGTGCAGTGTGCATGCTTTGGATTCTGTTGTACACATTCAAAAACGTCTGACAGAGTCACAAGTGCTCCATCCTGCCTGGGCTGAAGGTACTGTTTGGTCTCTTTCTTCTGCCTCTGTGTCTCTGAGTTTTGTTTGGTTTGTTGTACAAAGACTGGAAAAACCTTTGATCATAAGAGCCCCATTTCTGCCAGACTCATCTGAAATGAAGTCAAGAGTTCACGTTCTGCTGGTGCAGGTGAGAGCTGGGCAGCCAGTACAGGTGGGGAAGCATCACTTCCCAAGGAAGCCAGATTTAAAAAATGCTCTCTGCCAACTGCTCAGTTCTGCTCAGTTCCAGCCAGCTGGAATGGCCATTCCATTTGACACCCATCCCTGGAGGTGCCCAGGGCCGGGTTGGATGGGGCTTGGAGCACCCTGGGACAGTGGAAGCTGTCCCTGCCCATGGCAGGGGTGGCGCTGGATGAGCTTTAAGGTCCCTCCCATCCCAACCCATGATTCCACAGTTCCATCCCCGTGATCCTGAGCCACCTCAGGCACTGGTGGGGCTTGAGCTGCTGCTGGGACTGTGCATTCCCATTTCTCCTGGCAGGGAACCCCTCAGCTCAGGCTGGAACAAGGAGCTGCCCAGGCCTCCTGCTGCTCTGTCTGACAGGCAAACACAACCAGCAGATCAAAGCCAGGAGCAGGGGACAGCCCAGGAGCCTTGGAACTGCACACACAGGGGGTGTCCTCAGTAAACTGCAGGATCTGGAGTGAGAAGTGCCTTCAGCTGAATTCCCTTTTCCCTCCCAGGAGCCCATGGGATCGATGTCTCCCTGCCCCTCCTGTCCATGAGCCTGGCACATCCCCCACTCACTAATTGCTCCCAGTGCTTCTGCTTCGAGGAGATCAATGGAGCCTTTGCTCTCCAAGCTAAAAGGGAGTCTGACCTCGGCCTGCTGCTCTGCAGCTCAGTGTGCCAGGCTTGATCCTGGCATTTCCTCAGAACAGTTTAAAGGGAAGAGCCAGGGGAATGGAGGCAGCTGGGAATGAGTTTGGAAGAGCTTTGTCATACTTGACTGTAGAGGGAATAAGATGATAAAGAAATGGGTCAAGTGATTGAAAGCCAAGTGAGATGAGGCTTCTCAGAGTCCTTGATTTGCCTGAGGTGTGGAAGGAGCTGATTTAAATCAGATCTGCTTGAGAGCAAATGGTGACAGGGAAGAGTCTGAGGTGTCTGCAGTTCAAGTGAGGAATAACTCCATGTTGGTTGAGCCAGGCTTTCAGCAGGCAAGGTGAGGCTGAACACTTGGGTGCATCATTAGTGTCAAAGCCTAAGGAAATGCAAGGGAACGACAGGATTTCCACAGCATCCAGGAATCCCACCTTCATTCCTTTATTCTCCCACTACAATTATTTCTGTTCATTTCTCCAGTTCAAAGGAGGAGGTTTCACTGCTGCAGCTCAGCTGCTTTTGAGTTTCCTGGAAAATATTTCCCCCAGTACCCATGGGTTATGTTCAGTCACAGATAGGGAATTGTTCTAATGTTTGAGAACTGTAACTTTTGCTCCTAATTTATTAAAAAACCAAAACTACAGAAGCAAAAAACCACTCTGAAAGACAGACAAAAGCAATTTTTGGTCACCTAATTAGAATGATTAAAGTTGATGGCTTCTGCTTTTAAAATGTAGTGTGTAAATATTAAAAAAATAAGCTGTGCTGTGATGCAAATGGATCATTAAAGCTCTCATATTGCCTCACCTTTTTTAATTGTGTGTTAATTGAATCCACAGTGTGTAGGTGGAGACCATTAGGGCTGTGCCGGTTCTGTGAGCTGAGGATGAATATTTAAGGAGTTGGGAATGCTGTAGGGAGCTGCTTCCTTCAGCTGTTGAATCCAAGGGGTGACTGCCAGGGTTACAGAGTTC
Source organism: Hypocryptadius cinnamomeus (assembly GCA_013400635.1). NCBI lineage: Eukaryota > Metazoa > Chordata > Aves > Passeriformes > Zosteropidae > Hypocryptadius > Hypocryptadius cinnamomeus. Next base: position 10,800 of record VYZP01051407.1, on the reverse strand, counting down.
CTGGTGCCCTGGAATGTCCCTGAGGAGTGACCTCACCCAGTGACCTCCACCCTTCCTTGCTCCCTTTAGTCCCACGTGCTCCTGGCACAAACTGTCCTGTGGAGCTGTGACCAGTGGCACACTGAGTTCATTTAAAACAATCCCCAATCAAATTTGCTCAGTGTAGAGATTTTTAACTTAAAAGTTGTTTAAAACCATGAGCTGGCTCTCTATGGTCTGGCCTAAAAATTGCCCTGTCTTTGGTAATCCCAGGGGAATCCTGTTATCCCTGTGTTTGTGTGGAGGTGACAGACCCTGGAATCAGCTGAACCTTGCTGCCCCTTCCCTCTTTTCCTCTTTATATTTAATATGTATCATATGTATCATATACATATATTTAATATGCATCACAGATTTATGTTTTAATATGCACAAGTCAAGTAAATATGAGAAACAAACTTCAATTTTAGGGGTAAACAGACTTACCTTTTTTTGGGGTTTGGGTTCCACTTGGCCTTTAAGGTCAGTGGAATCATCTCATGCTTTGTGGTTGAAATATCAGGGTAAAATCTGCTGTTTTCAAGTGTTTATACATAAACAAGCACTTTAGGTTCACTGGGGATAAGCATTTGCCATAATCTGATCAGTTTTTGGTTCAAAACCCATCAGTGTCTGCAAGGGGGAAATGGGATTTAGATATGTACCCCAGAATTTCAGGGAATGCAGGATTTTTCATGTAGGAATTAAGTTTCATTTTAAAAAACCCCAACTTCTGCACATCTCTGATGTGAAACTCTGCATCACCTTTGCATATTCCAACCTGAACCTAAAAATGGGAAGGTTTTGGTGCAGAGAATAACTGAGAGTTTTGTTGTTGTTTCAGGTGGCAGTTGGTTTGATGTTGGCCTGAAATGCTTGTGACAAGATGTCTTTTTAATAAGGCAGATATTCTGTATATGATTAGACATTGATACCATGACTTTGCTGTTGGATTTAGCAGCTGTGACATTTAGTGGTAAACACCATTAATGGTCCTTCAGCATAAAATTGGAATGAAATCTGACAAAACCAATTTATTTCTGCAGAAGAGACAAATGAAGCTCTTCAAAATGAAGAAATTGGCCACAAAGACGATGACCAGAATGCAGTTTCCACTGATAATGTGGTATGTTTACCTTTCCTTTCCACCAATTAATAACTCCTTAATTAATGTTGAGGTTGTTGTCCAGCACTTGTGCTTTTCACTAGGTGACAGCTTCAGTTGTGTGTGTTAAAAGTCCTTCCTATTTGAGCTTTAAAACTGTACTAAAAATTCTAAAACACAGCAGGAAAAACCCTAAAACCTTCAGTAGAAATGGTTTGGAGTGATGGTGCCCAGGAGACTGAGCTCCCCAAGCTGCCTGAGCCCCAGATTTTGTCATTTGATATAACAATGGAACAAAACCAAGGAAGAGTTTCTTCATACTTTGTTCTGAAGCACTGTAACAAAACTTCTTAAAAATGCACTTAAAATTGGACTAAAATACATTGTATTTGCATAAGAGGTTTTCCTATTTGAAATTCTAATCAGTTCCTTCCCCTCCTATCTTAAAAAGTGTGCCTAAGAAGGGGAATGTGAATGTTTGGCAGTTATTTAGAGGCTCTTTCCTCAAGCTGAGTCTGAAACCAAAAATATTTTGAGTCCCAGTGTTGCTGAGGGTCTGATGGAGCAGCAGAACTCGGGGACATCAGAGCTCTGAGCTGTTGTCATTCAGCTGGGCTGGCAGACACTGGAGCACACAAAATGTGCTTTATCCTCCCTGCCTTCAGCACAGGCTTGGGAGCTGGGTGGGTCTGCCAGGGAGAGATGGGAATGCCTCTGGAAGGATTTCTCCTCAGTGATTTCAGGGAAGTTCCTGGTGTGCAGGCAGGAGGGGCCACATGCTGCAGGAAAACCTGAATTAACACCTCAGGAATGATCCATGGACATGGCCCGGGTCAGTGGGGGCTCTTCCCTACATTGGGTTAAACACCATCCTAAAAAATAGGAAAATTGCTGTAACTTATTATGGACAGGTTCATAAATGTTCACAACTGTCAAAACAATTAAAAACAGTAAACAAAACTTGGGATGTATTTCTGAGTCTTAGTCAATGTTAAGCTTGGCCTTAACACTGTGCTTTAGGTATCTTTAGAAAGCCAGTATAAAAATCTCCCCAAATTTTTGTGAATTAGGTGAAAATGTCCATATTTATGCATTTGAAGGTGTCCTTTGGATCAGCACCCCTAGAGCTAAGAGGATGTGGCCAGGGGGGTCAGAGGAGAACTCCTTGATTTCTTTAGGGCAGGAGTAGCTCAGGACTGGCTGTGATGGCTGCTTTATCCAGAGGGATAAATGTCCAGACTCTCCTTTGCAACAACAGAGCAGAGCAGGGGCTGTGAGGGGATAAATGTGCAACTTAAAGTCAAAAAGCTGGGCCAGGGAGCTCCTCCTCTGTAAACAGCCCGAGTCTCCATGGCAGCAGCTCCCACTGGATTCCCGCTGGATCTCCTGGCTGAGGTGCATGATTGCCATCTAATGGGGCTGCATGGCTCAGAGCTGCTCAGGAGCCAGCACAGAGCTCTGCTTCCTTCCTCCTTCATCATTTATCCTTCATCTTTCATCCTTCATCCTTCCTCCTTCATCCTTCCTCCTTCATCCTTCCTCCCTCCTGCCCCTTTGGGATGTGGATCCCCGTTTGTCTCCTCTGTGTGTTGGAATGAACTGTTTGCTTCTGTTTCAGAAAATAGAAATTTTAGATGATGAGGAGAGTGATCTGATCAGCAATTCTGAAGTGGATCAGATGAGTTCTCTTTTGGATTACAAGGTGAGTGACTGGGCCATGTCAGGGACAGTGGGATAATCCCCAGGGAGTTCAGGGGGTGGATCTGTCAGGAATTCAGCAAAAGCCTGTGGGATCCTGAGCTCCTCTGCTGTTTTCCCAGTGTGCACATCATGCCCTCATCACACCTCCAGTCACTTTATCCATGTTTCAACCCAAATGGAGGCAGGAGAACCCCATTTCTACAGAGCTGCAGCTCCCTCCATGTGTCCCAACAAAGGGATTTATGGAGCCACCCCAGCAGAATTGTTCTTGGAATGCTGCGACGCTTTTCCTGCAGCGTGGTGCTGCCAGCTTTGGGAGGGACTGGACAGCTGGAGGGAATCCTGTGCTGGAGTGGGAGCATCTGAGGAGAAGGCATTCCCCAGGACATGCCTGGAAGTGGTGGCTGTGGGAGGGAGGAGAAGCAGCTGGACCCTGGCAGCTCCTGTTTCCTGGCAAGGCTGAGGGTTGTGTGTGTGCTCCCCCAGGAGTTGCCACAATTCCACCTCTCCTTGAGCTTTTACCTCCAGTGCTGATTTTTTTCCCTTAGAAACCAGGTCTGTTCTCCTGATAATAATCAATTACCAAAATAATAAACAGATCATCTGTCCAGAACAGAAATTCCTCCTTCCAGCAGCGTTTTCCTGGGAGGGGCAGTGGGGAATGAATCAGGAGAGGGAATGACCTTTTCTTAATGTCACCTGTCAGTGCAGTGAGAGGCTTGTTGTGACAGTGCCCTGCAGAGCCAGGGCTTTGTTTGACAGCACTGATTACTCCCTGAGTTTTCTGCCTAAATCTGAATTCTTCCTGGGCTGGGCAAAATCCAGAGCTAAACAGGCAACTGCTAAGTATCCATAGGGAAGAACTCAGCTGATTTTTTATGGAAGCCTCAGAATTGCAGCTCAAATATTCCTCTCTCATTCCCAGAGCTGTTATTACCTGGAACAGTGTGGTAAGCAGGGCTTTCACTGAAAAAATGTGAATTTTCTGGGAAAAAACCAACAAAAATACAACCATTTTTAAAGGTTTGTTGCAAACCTTTAGAGCATCATGTAGTCACAGCTTTTCATGTCAACTAAAGATGCATTCCAGTGTGAGCCAGTGTGAGCATGAATATAATTTTTTTTTCATTATTCTCTCATGAGTTGGTGCTATTAAGCAGAGCCCTTCTGCAAAAATGAGCAATGCCTTTGATCTTGTAACCTAAATAAACAGTTTGATTTTCATGATCTTTGCAAAAGTGAATAACCAGAGAAAATGAATTTTAGCTCTGCACTGATCAACAGGTTTAGCATTTTGATCCAATAAGTTTGAAAGAGACAAGATACTTGGAATAAATGGAAATACTTATCAAATCTGAATTTTTAATTAAGAGCTTTGCAAGTATAGATTGGGAAAATGGTTTTTTTAGCCAAAGCACACAAATTATTGATATTTCCTCATTTTCTAATATATTGCATCCAGTTCCAGCCCCATAAACAACTGTGTGGAGGTTGGAACTGAATGATCTGGAAGGTCCCTTCCAAACATGTTCTGTCACTCTGTGATATTCCTGTTTATTCTGTAACGCAAGGGATCCTGAGGAGCTTGGTGAGCTGACACTTGATCCACATCAAACCCAGCTGCTGGAGGATGTTATCTTTTAATTTGTGGTAGCTTTGAGGAATTTTCAAGTAATTTTTCCTGTTTTTTGTGTCAAGCCTTGTGCTGCAATAATGAATTTATTTGCTGTCACTTCTTGCAGCCCCCTGATCACTTCTAGGAAGAGATCTGGGCTTTGGTTGTCATTGTCACTAGAAATAATTTGGTTTTAACCCAGGGGTGTTTAGGTGTGGTTATTCCAATGCTTTGTCCTGTCCCCATCCCTGTAGGGATTTAACAGACACGTGGATGTGGCACCTGGGGACATGGTCAGTGGTGGCCTTAGCAAGGCTGGGGCATGGTTGGGCTCAGCCTTAGAGGGCTTTTCCAGCCTAAAGGATTCCTTGGTTCTGAGATCATTCCCAGAGCTCTCTGCTCTCCCCACAGAATGAAGAAGTCAGGTTCATCGAGAGTCAGCTGGAGAGCCACAAACAGAAATATTTTGAGCTGCAGACGTTTACCCGGAGTTTGATACTTGCAATTAAATCAGATGATAAGGAACAGCAGCAGGTAAATCCTAGAGCAGGTTTAATATCTGTGTTTAATATCAGAAGATGTTTGTCCTTTTGTGTTGTGTCCCTCCCTTGGGTTTATTCCAGAGGCTCAAATTATGATTAAAAAACTCAAATAATTTTCTCACGCTTTGTTTAAATCACCACTGACATAAACCCCACACCCAACAGTGTATAAACCATATATTAGATACATTTTTCCCTTGTAGGCTCTGCTTTCAGACTTACCTCCTGAACTTGAAGAGATGGATTTCAACCACACCTCCCCGGAGCCCGACGATACCTCATTCAGCCTCTCGTCGCTGTCGGAGAAGAACGCCTCGGACAGCTTGTGATGCCTCTGTTCTGCAGGAGACAGCAGAAACCCCAGGGAGGTGCAGGGTGCAGGAGAGAGAGAGAGGGGCTTCTGCTCTGCAGTGTTCTCAGCCTGTGCTGGAGGGCAGCTCTGGCTCCTCACAGCCTTGCACTGCCCGGGAGTTGGCAATGCTGGCTTTGGAAAATCAAAGAACTGGGTGAGGGAAGGGTTCACTGGTAGCAGCTTGGCCTCGGGTAGGATTAACTTTGACTCTCCAGAACAACTCTGGCTCTGTAGCAAAGTCTTTTTGAGCAGGGATGCAAGAGTGGGAAACACACACAGTGGGTTCTCCAGCTCCACGTGCTCCCCAGGCCTGTTTATTATATTTTTCCCCATTTTTACTCAGGTAGGTGGACTAAAAATTGGGGATCCAAATAGAATAACGGGCTTTCTCTGAGTTGTGCTTGAAAAGCTGAAATTAAACAGAAGTGGTTTTTGTTTTCTGATTTCAGATTGTCAAATCTTCCATTTTTCTGACCAAAATAGCTGAAAAAACCTTGAAAGGCTAACTGAAAAAAATGAATTATCACCAATAAATTATTAATGCAAAGAAGCAGTGATAAGTGTTGGAAGAAATGGGGTGGAAATGGGAACCCTGATAGCTGCAGGACACAACTTCCTAATACAGTAGCAATGGGATTGGGTGTTTACACTCTTTAGAGTTTAATGATTGTAGTCACAGTTTTTATTTGTCAAAGCCTGAATGCTAAAATACTGCTTATTATTTTAATTCTTGGGTATGTATTTTTCCACAAACTTTGCTCCAGTTTACCAAGCCAGTCAGAATTCCACAGCTGTCATTGCATCCTGAAAGGTTTTCCAGTGTTGGAAGTGAGCTCTGCAGATCTGGTTTGAAGCCCTGCCTGGTGCATTTTTTGGCAAGTGCCATTTCTAAACTGTGATCTGGATTGCAGGCAGGGGCTGGACTGAATTTCTTCTTTCCCAGAGCTGTTGGCACTGAATCCCTTCAGTCCTGTGGTGGAATGGCTGTGCAGAGATGTTCAGGTGGGTTCAGTGGGCTGTGCTGGTGTCCAGGGAACGCCTGGCCAAGGCAGTGGTGCTGTGGTTGGCAGGGTGGTGACCAGTCCAAGGCAGGTCTCAGTCCTGGAGCTCTTCTCCTCCAGCATGGTTCTGTGGGATGCTGCATGTGCCTGCCCTGGCATTGATGGCATTGATGCTCCAATTCCAACCTGGATATCCCTCAGCAAGTATTTTTCACACAGATACTTCAGTCTGGTAAAAAACCTGATCTTCCCATTTTATGCCAAATAATAATTGACTCTGGGGAATCCTTGTTCATGCAGTGAGTAACCCCCTTAATTTCAGTGGGAGGTCCAAGGTGTAGCTCAGAAAATCCAGAGTGTTGGGGAAATAACACCTTTTTTCCTTTAGTTCTGGGATTAGACTCAGGTTTTAGGGTTTTCTCAGTCTGATCAGTTCCTCCCTAATCACTTGTACAGCTCTTTCTGTTTAGTATCAGTAGTGAGCTCTGTTCTTTCAGGTTTTCAGTCTCTCCTCTCCTTGGGCACGAGGAGCTTTTAGCAATACTGTTAAATACCAGCTGCAGAAAGGGCAGAAACAGTTCTAAAAGGTGTTCTGAAAAACCAAAAGTCCCACAGTTCTGTCCCCTGTACAGTTCTGTAAGTTCCCAGCAGAGCCACCCCTCCCCAGGGAAAGCCCAGAGTTCCAGGCTGCTGGGCCTGTGTGTGAGCTGAGGCATTAAAACTCCGAGTGGAAATGAGTTTTGTGAGCAGAGCTCACAGTGCTGTCCTTCACAGGGAGGACAGAGCTGAGCTGGAATTCTCTGAAAATCTCATTTATAAAGGGTTTTCTTTGCCAGGCTGACAATGGTTTCTGTTGCTGTTCTCTTTAGATAAGAAATTTGTGCCACTGACAATGAAGCCTCCTGTTTTCTATGAAATTAACATAAAATAGTGCTGGGAGTTGCCACTATTTGGATCCTGTTTTCCTGCTTCTTCCACTTGAATTCCCATGACAGAGAGCAGGATACTGTTAACAGGAGTTCTCAATTTCATGGTCAATTAAATCATGTACCTTCCTGCAAGAAAAACTTCCATTGATGATTCCTACTTTGCTGTCTTGCTGCTATTTCATATCCAAACAAATGGAAGGAATGAATTTTGAATGAACTATTTGCTAGGTACAAGCAATGATGTCAGTCCCTGTTCTCCAGGGAGCTGGGGTCCTCTTGGATGTGCAGCTGAGATGAGCTGCAGTCAGAGCCCACCCCATCCCTGGGGATGTTCTGTGGGGAGACAAAACACAGCCTGGGACACTTGACAACACTACAGGATAGTCAGGAAAAGAGAGTATAAATTCTATCCCTGAATAACAAAATCTGGGGAGGAAGATGCTCCACAGCTCCTTGGCTGGGTTTTTTCAGTGTCAGTGTGTATTTCCTACAGAAATCTAATGACTGTTCCCATTAGTGGTTAAATATTGGTGGAGAGCAGTGGGGGTGGCTCTGGGGTGGGTTTGGGCTCAGGGTGTTTCCCCTGTCTGCAGGATGGTAACAAACACCTGCAGTAAGTGCAGTTCAGCATTCCATAACCTTCCACAGGAGATGAGGCTCATCCTGTGCTTTTCAGGGTGACAGAAATCAGCCCCCTTTCTGTCCCAGTGACTGACTGTAATGTGAATTTTCACTGCAGCAGAAGGGCCTGGTGCTGGTGATTTTATCACCTTTCTGTGCCCAGGTATCAATGTTTGACCATCCTGCAGAGTCTCTTTGTCCATGAACAGTGACTTCCCTGGCATTGTTCATTCCTAAAGCATCCATGGGAACATCAGTGGTGTCTTTCTGAAGAAACCCAGGTGGGAAGGTAGCCCAGAACAGACACTTTACCCAGAGGCAGCACAGGCTCTCCCTGGGGAGCTGGTTTGGATGCTGGAACGTTTGCTCATGGTTAAACACTATTTCCTGGAGCTCTGCCTGCTTTCCTTTCCCTGCAGGTGATGCTTCAGTCACATCCATAGGCCTGACAGGAGTAACAGTAGCAGGAAATACTCCAATAAAACAATAAATACTCCAGCAGGTGAATTTGGGGCAGGTTTAAAGGTACCTGAGCAGATGAACCATACAAGGTTTCTGGAGTGGCCAGCCCTGGAGGCAGCTCTGCACTTTAATCTCTCCAAGTATTTCTTTTCACTAAGGCAATAAAAAGTGTGAAATGAGGAGTTTGGGGCTTTGCAGCCCTGTGAGGGAGGAAAGGAATGTCCTGGTTGTGTCCTCACCTTGAACTGGGCAGCAGCTTTGGAGAGTCTGCTCTCCAAGGGGAGAAGCTGTGTGTGCTGCTGGGCTCAGACTGGTGAGGGGATTGAGCAAACCAGCAGCATCCTGGACATCCTGCTTGGGAATGGGAATCCCTGCTCCAGATGGCTCTGCCCTCCCCTGGGGGATCTCCTGCCCTGCTGGGTCCCTGACACTGAGCACAGACTCCTGCACACCCTGACCTTCCTGCTGGCTCTGCTCTCAGGCTGTGAGGGACAGGAACGTGCACGAAGGGAATAGCACAGAATCCCTGGCACAGGAGCAATTCATAACCTGTTCCAGCCCAAAGCTTGATGTCCAGGGGCTGAAGGGCTGGAGCCTGGCCAGACTCTGCCTTTTCTGCCCCAAATCCTCCCAGCTTGGCTGGGAGGTGCCTGAGGAAAGTTGGGGTGGTCACTGAGTTCTCTGGCTGGATTGTGCTGGTCGGTTCCTTTAATCAAGAATGTTTTACCACATTGACCAAATGTGAAATCTGAAAAGTTTTTGGGGGAAAAAATAGTCAAAGCAGCACTACAAAATGGGTGTTTTCCATGGAAGAGCAGGAGTTTAGAGTGTGAGTATTTATTGCTCTGAAAAACAGCAGCTGCTTTGGTCAGAAGGCAACAGGAACGGGGCAGAGCCTTGGGCTTGTGGGGGCTCTTTTCCCACAAAGGAGCAAATCCTCTTGGCTGAAGGAGGTGTTCAAGGATGTTCCTGGAAGGAAAACAGTTCAGGTCAGTGCTTTGGCTCTGGAACAGTTTCCCATGTTACTGAAGTAAGTCACTAACTCTTTTCCAGCTCTGTTTTACATTTTACACAACACTACCTCTGAAACGTGACACCCCTTAAACCCACACAGAAAATGTGAACTTAGGAATTTTTTTTAACCTTTTATAGGCAATAAATTATTCCCAACATGCATCTTTCAGTTTGTGTTTGGTTTTTGCTGAGTGTGAGCCATCACTTTGCTTTTATTTTAATGCTATTTTTCTGTATTTGTGCTCATCACAATCTGTGGAGAAGGAAATAATGGAATATTAGGGACAAAAGCTTAGCATATGTTAATGGGAGAAAATATTTCTGTCACAGCTGAAGGATGGTGGGGTGACTGTGCTGGTTTTGGTGCAGTCACTGTGAGAAATGGGTATTGTCCTTAATTCTGGTATTAATGATTGTTGGAACATTGCTCAGTGCATCAGATGACTTAATCTGAGAGAGCAGTCAGTGATCTCAGCACTGTAAGGAGAAGGGTTTTACACTTTCTGAGACATCACAGCTCATAAATACCTCCACAGATTTTTGTTTCACTTGTTTCCTTTTTTGCCATAACTTTATAGAGATCTTGTAGAAAGAATTTTGAAGTGTTAAATGAAAATGGGTCAGTAACAAACTGAGGTCAAACGTAGATTTAGACCACATTTGTATTTAAGTTTCATCTGAAAAGACTTCCTTGAATTTCCCCCATCACATTTCTCTCCCTGGAGCTCAGGGAAGGGTGGCAGGATGCACAAGGGGGATGGAGGGAATGAGGCACAAGGAGGCAGAAATGAAGGTTCTGGGTTTTAGTCAAGAAAATTTCAATAAACTAAAAGGTTTCTGTGCTGTGGAAAACAAGAGCTTCTGCTTTATCTGCAGATTTTGTGAAATACAGTTCAAAAAGTCATTGGCAAATCCACTGAGTTGTGCTGGGGGGAAATTGTTTTCTCCAGTAGTAATTTTATAATTTCTGGGGTTATTTCTGGAATTACTGAGTGTGTGTGAACACACAGATGCAGATTTACAATGTGCACAGATACACTGAACTTGATCACAGTAGCTCTACAAAGGTATTTTAACTTGAAATGTCAATGGAATTCTTCTCAAATATATTTCATTTGCTCTTATTTTTGTGTCTTGCTGCATATCAATTGCATAGTTCTGAAAATTAGTCAAGTACATCCATACAAATATGGTTTACTGTTTATGTCCTTGCAACTGGTAACTTTTAGGCTTGGAAATTTATGAAAATGCCCATAATAATGATATTTCTAAGTGATCTTGGCAAATAAACCAACTGCTGTATTTATGAAGAGATAATGAATCTTCTGCCGTGATAACCTCTGCTTTATTTTCACTGTAGGAATCAGTTTCATTTAAAAAGAAATATTCTGAAAATTTAAATATTATTGTATAACTTGGATGTTTTCCTTCGCCTGCAAA